>OZ012640.1:1603217-1740688 GCA_963942525.1 Ptychoptera contaminata
TTTATTTTTTATATATTCTGTGTGTGCGTGTGTGTTTTGTTTTAATTTTAATTTTAATTTTTTTTTTGTTTCTTAATCAAAATGGTTAATGGACAGACAGAAATCAAAAAAAAAAAAAAAAAAAAATTATAGTGGGGAAAATAAAATAGTTTAATTAATTAATAATTTAATTAATGACAAAAAAAAAAACTACTACTGGTTCGTTGTTGTGTTTTGTGTTCGGTGAAAATGATGACATCTGTTGTGCTGATACTGTACAATAGTAACTGGATAATATTGGGTTGAATGTGTGGGTGGTATATTAAATAGTTAATTAATCTAGGATTAGTAAGAATATTCTTATTTGGATCATTTTGAACAACGTTGGATATAGCTGGTGTGCGCACAAACACATTGTTTAGCTAATAATTTCCTTAATTCTAAATTTATCTGTTCGAATCGAATTGTGTAATTTTTGTCAGTTTTTTTTTTTTTTTCTTGTTGATCATTATTGTATTCCAGAAAATTAAGGCCTCTGTTCATAAAATCCTAGACAATAGAACACTAATTTTTATTGATTTTCCAAATTGCAAACGTTTTTATCGTGGATACAAAATTAAATTATCACAATTTTTAATTAGATTCGGACAAATCTATTCCATTTCTGTTAATTTTCATGGACAAACGGATGACTTTTGTAAAATTTCTAAGAGTCCTATGGGTCAACGTTTCTCCTGATTAAATTAACAATTTTTTTTACGTGTTTTGATTATTTTTTTGTATGCTTTGTTTTTTTTTTTATTTTACTCTGCCTTACTCTGTGATTCTAAAATCACTGTCGTTCTACTCTCTGAATTATTATTATTATTTAATTAATTGCTTATGGGGAGGGGTGTGAGACATGTATTGAGTAAATCCTTTTCTTTCTGTGTATGTTGTGTGTCCGTTATGAAAAACATTGTTATATACCCCAGTAGGGGAAACAAACAGTGCCTTAAATATTATTGCATTATTATTATCAAATAATACTTGGGAGGGGGAGGGGGGTTGTGGAGGGGAAGTAGAAGGGGCACATTTGAGATTTTTAGTAAAAAATTCTTTTTCTCTTAGAATTGTTTATTTTTTTTTATTTTTTTAATAAATAAATTAATAAAAAAATAAATAAATAAAAAAAGAAAAAGTTCCATTTAACAAAAAACTATTATCGTTGTTATTATCCCAGTCCTGGTATGTCATCAACGTTATCAGTAACAGGATCTGGTGTTGTTGGTGGCACAATATTATCAAATAGTACGTCATCAACAGCATCAACAACAACAACAACAGCTGGCTTAACGCACCACCATCAGCAACAACAACAGCAACAACAGAATTCAAATCAACATCATATTCAACAACAATCAGGTGGCGGTTCATCAGCACAAAGTGGTGGTGGTGGACCACAGGCATCACCCCAAGCGCCAACATATGTTAATCTTTAGAAAAAAAATAATAAAAAAAAACATCAATGAAAGACCCTTTAAGTAAATAAAAAAAAAAGGAACGGAACAAGTGAAATGAAAAAAAGGAGAAATAGGAGAAATTAATTGTAAAAAACAATAATAATAATAATAATTTGAACAAAGAACACCTCCTTAACATCAAAGAAGAAAAAACAGCACACAACACAATACATTATATATAAATTATATAAGCAGACTGACACACACATACACACACACACCAACAAACAAACATTCCCCAATTTTATATTATTATTATTAATAATACTACTATTGGGTCAGGAGCCAATCAATTACTTTTAAAAATCAGTTAAAATTCAACAAAAAAAAAAAAATTTTAATTATTTATAAAATTGTCAGCCAATCAGATGTGATTTTTTTAATTGATAAGGATATAAATGGATGGTTGTGTCTCCCAAAATGTATACACAAATAACACTTAACGGAAATAAAAATGATTTTTAAAAGTTTATAAAAAAAAAAAAAAAACAAAACCACAAAAGAATGGAAAACGCAAAACAAACAGAAAAACAAACCACCAACCAGCCGATAATAGGGGGAGGGAGGCGGAGCGAGAGAGATTAATTTTGATGAGGACGCTGGATAACATTATTATTAATTCAACAAAGAAGTCAGTTTATTGAGATAAAAACCAAAAAAAAAAAAAAAAATCAACACATATACGTATAGAATTAACAAAATGGAGAATTTAAAAATAAACCGGTAGTTAAATGGTAATCGGGTATTAACGGTTATAAAAATAATTACGTTTTTATAATTAAAAAGTGTATTGCGCATGTGCGGGTGTATACCAGCTCCTAGTCACTTGTTTAAACACCAACCATCGATTCAAACACTTGGATTAAACGTGACCGTTAAAACTCGTTATATACCTCCATTTTGTTCTTCATATGTTTATGTGTGTGATTTTGTGTGTGTTTGTGTTTTCTTTTTAATTTTCATTAATAATAATTTTTGGACAATTAGTTTTTTTTTTTTTTAATTTAATTTAAATTAATTTAATTTAATTTTTTTTTGTTGTTTCTTTTATCCGCTAGAAATGTGTTTTAATTAATTAATTAATTAATTTTTTTTTTTTTTTTTTTGTTGATTTTGCAAGAATTTATTAATTTTGTTTGTTCTTTTATTTTTTTTTTTAATTAATTATTTTATTTTTTTTTTTTTTTGTTATTACTCTTAGTGACCGTGTGCCATTTCAAAAACAACCAAATTTTTTGCAATTAATTTTTTGCACAATTTTAATTACAATCTATGGTAATCTTATGAATTTCAAGTGGTTCAAATAATACCAAATTGTGTACTTTAAATGTACAAATTAATTAAAGAAAAATTTACTTTCATAAATAAAAGGGGCGGGTGATTATGATAAACGTTAATTATTTACTGTTAAAATGGCGAGTTTTAAAGTAAAAAATGAAGAAAAACAAAAGAAGAAATTAAATTAGAAAATTAATATAATATTTTATGACACATTTTATCATCGATACAACAACACCCCCTTATTGATCATTACAATTATGATTGTTGGGTTTACTTTCTTAGTATTTTTGGCTTAAATTTAATTTCATAACGATTTAAAAGCAATTTTTACTTTTTGGTTGGTAATTTAATAACCATTATTCTACCTGTTTAAACAATTTAAATTTAATGAATAATCCACAATAATCGATGTGCAATTTTTAATTAAATTTTTATTTAATTTATTTTTTTTTGTTTTATTTTATTTAATTTAATTTTTTGTAATTGTTGTTGTTGTTGTTGCTGTTTTATTATTATTATTATTATTCTTATTATAATTATAATTTATATTGATACCACCCACACCATCATCATCAATTATTATTTACAAAAAAAAAAAAAAAAAAAAAAACAAAACAAAAAAATAAAAAACAAAAAAAAACAAAACAAATCCACCCAATCACAATTTAAGAAAAGAAAAGAAATTAATTAATTAATTATTTTTTGTTTTTTGTTTTTGATTTTCTTATTTTTGATTTTGTCTCCACTCCTACGTTATTATTGTAATTTTTTTTTTTTTCACTTGAATTTAATTAAATTAATTAATTTTTTGTTTTTTGTTGTTGATTTTTGTTTTTTTTTTTTTTTTATTAATTATTTACCACCAATGATTGGACGTTGCTCATTGGTTTAACTATTGATATGTGTTGATGTGTTGTTGTTGTTGTTGTTTATGTTTTTAATTTTAATTTTTTAGATTATTCTTGTGTTTTTTTTCTTTATTTTTAATTATTATTTTTTTTTTTTTGTTTTTGCATGAATGTGTGTCTATCTAATTTTCTATCCAATTTTTGTATCCAATACCAGGGAAACGATCCGATAATTTTTTCAATTTTGTTTTAAAGTAATTTCACTCAGTAATTAGTGAAAATATACTCCTGCAAATCCTAAAAAAAATAATTAAATAATCAATCAATTTATCTAACCGATAAATTATATACACACACACATTTTTTTTTTTTTTTTTGTGGTTTTCGTTGTGTGATTTTTATTTTACTATTTTTAATTAATTAATTAATTAATTTTTACAGATTGTTTATTGTTTTTCTTTTTTTTGTTAATTGCTGTTGTTGGTTTAATTTTTTTCTTTTTGTTTTGTTTTTTATCCAATTGTCCACCATTTTTAGTATAAATTATGTTTTTTACCGTTAAATAAATTTGTTTTTTTTTTTGTTTTAATCTTTTTTTTTTTGTTTTTTAATAAAATATTTTAGACGCAAAAAGAAATGCATCCGTTATATGGAATCGGAAAGTGATGACATCGGTGACATTGATAATCATGTGTCCGATGATAATCTGGGCAGTTGTGGCAGTGTAGACGATGCTAAAACACCAGACGATGATTCAGAATCATTAAATCAATCATTATCAAGTCCGGGTTGTATGAGCGGTTTATCTAGTTTACAGAGTCCATCAACTAGTTTAGCGTCACCATTAAATTTATTAGCATCACCGTTAACGCCGTCCGGTGGACAACAGCATACATTAACAATGCAACATAATGATAATGTTACAACAACAACAACATCAACAACTACACCCGCATCAGTATCAAGTGTAACAACTGGTACGACAACAACAACAACACCATTATCATTTATTGATAGTAATATACTATTACAAGCGCATAATCATCATAATTTTCATGGACAAGGTACTGGAAATTCTGGTGCCGGAATATCAATGAAAAAATCAAATCAATCATCATCACAACATTTTATGGATAATCAATTAATGTTGCATGCACAAAAATTAACACCGGCTGCAACCGGTAGTCTAAATTCAACCGGAAGTTCAATAGCATCTTCATTAGCAACATCAATGGCATCAACATCAATTGGTGGAATACCTGGCGGTATAACCGTTGGTCTTATGAATGGACTTATTGGGGCAGCTGTTGCTGCCCATCAAAATGCATTTAATAATAATAATAATAATAATAATAATAGTAATAAGCATAATAATAATAATAATAATATAAATAATAATAATAATAGTTTATCAAGTGGCTGTGGTTCAATAGATGATCAGTCAGCGTCTAGATCACCATTACCATCACCATTGCCTGTTGGTACAAAATTATTAGCACAACATGCTGTTGCAGTTAATTTACAATATATGCAGCAACAACATCAGCAGCAGCAGCAGCAACAACAGCAGCAGCAGCATCAACAACAACTTCATCATCATCAACAACAACAGCAGGAATTATTATATGATAAAATCGGTGTTGTTAGAAATCCAGTTGGTGCAAATCCACGTGATGTTAATAATCCATTAAGTGTTAATCAATTGACTAAACGTGATTATAATAATCATAATACACAGTTACAATCCCATTCAACAAATACAAATGGTGGTAATGGTGTTTGTAGTAATAACAGCAATAATTTAAATAATAATAATAATATAAATAATAATCATAATAATAATAATAATAATAATAGTAAGAGTAATAATAATAATAATAATAACAATAATTCAAATAGTAATTCAAATAATAATACTAATACAGTTGGTGGTTTTTCGAGTGCTATATTTCATCAACAAATGTTGGCCGCTCAACAAATGCATCAGCAACATCAACAGCAACAAGCTGTTGTTGCTGCTGCTGCTGCCGCCGCCGCCGCTGCAGCCGCAGCGGCAACACATACATCTCTAACATCATTAAATCAAAATCATATAAATTTACAAACATCACATAATTTTCCCGTTGTTATGCCAATACAATCACAGACAAATACTGTCGTTACATCAGCCACCTCATCACAATTATCATCTGCGTCCTCCTCAGTATCTGTATCCTCATCTACGGTTACAACAACATCAAGTCATCGACGTACAACAGATGAAAGTGGTGCAATTAGTGTAACGTAACGACACGCCCCATCATGGTTAATTAATCCATGTAATTATAAAAAAAAAAATAATAATAATAATTCGTCTGTTCCAAACATATCGTTTTATCTACGCTTAATTTACACGAGCGACGAACTAAATTAGTTTTATTAATGCGTCAAATGTAATTTTGTGTGCCAAAATCAAAAAAACAAAACAAAAGAAAATCTCATGAGTGCCAATTATTAAAAACAAAAAAAAAAATTAAAATTTAAAATTAAAAAAAAAAAATTCTATTATTCCAGACCCTACAGGGGGATCTCTGGGATTAATATATATATAAATATGACCGTGTTTTTGTATTTGTAATGGAAGTTTTAAAATTCCTAGCAAAAAAACCCATTGAAAAATTGCATTGGAACTGTGAATTTCTATAAAAATTAAGACCCACCTATTTTTATTTTATTTTTTTTTTTTTTTTGTGTTCTTAATTTTCCATTAATTTCTTTCCAATAAATTTAAATTTCCAAAACAAATGCGTTTTCGAAACATAATGAAATTTTAAACCGAAAACAAATTGAATTTTTACCTCCACATTTTTCCATTTTTCGTTTTATATTTCTTTTTTATATATTTGACATTTTTTTTTTTTATCTGTTACTTTTTTTATCATAAAAAAAAAAAAAACAAAACAAAAAAATTTGACTATTGGATTAACCGGTTTAACATTAACGGTTACCGGTTTAATTGGTAATTTAAAATTACCGGTAAATATCCTTTTATTAATGAATTTTTCTTCTTTTTTTTTTTAATTAATATTTTTTCTTGACGTTTATTTATGCAAATCAAATAATTTTTTTTTTTTTTTATTATTAATTTAAATTTTATGCTTTGACGACATAAATTTTATCTAAATTTTCATAAATTATATAGAAGGACGCATTGTCTAAATCAATTAGAGATAATTTCTATTTTATTTTTCTTGATATCGTAAAACACCGATCAAAAACACGCCCTCATTCACAATGTCCAAAAATCATGTGATCGTAGTAAAAATCCTGTCCCCTCCATTTCTATGATCATAGAATAAATTTTTAATTATTTATATTTTCTTCTCTGTTTAATTAACTTATTAACACTGTGTTGGTGTTCGGTTTTGTCTTGTTAATTTTTAATCACAATTTTCACAAATGGATAACAATCAATATTCTATTCTTTTCATTATTTTCTGGAGAAATTAATACAAAAGGAGACTGTTGTTTCTTTCTATCTACATGGTTACCACCGATCCCTTTAATTATAAATTAAAAAAAAATTAATGTTTTTTCACACAATTGTATCCGCCCATCCATTTATGTGAGAGAAGAAATTTATTTATTAATTTTAATTTTTATTTTTATTTTTTACAACACCAACAACAACTTGTTACCGTTATCTACCTAACTTCCAATCAAAAAAATTTCCATTAAAAAAATAAATTAATTAAATTAATTAAAAAAAAAAACAAAAAAAAAACAAAACGCATCAAAAAAGTAGGTGGGACAAGAGAGTATTAGTACTTAGTAGTAGCAAAGGAGGAGCCAAAATACGTTTAAAAAAATAAAACGAGAGAAAAACATTTAATTTTGCTTAATTAAATTAAGTTTATATATATATGTATATGTATATGTATATATATATATATATATATTTTTAAATAAATAAAATTAATTAAGAAAATAATTAAAGAATTTTTTTTTTTTTGATAATTTTTTAATTATAATTATTATTTTTTGTTATTATTTTTATTTTTTTTATTATTTGTTAATTAATAATTAATTAACATAACTAGAATGGTGTATATGTTTAGAGTTTTTTTTTTTTTTTTGTTTTTTTTTATAAAGTAAGAATTATATTTTCTTTTAATTATTAAATTAATAAAAGAAACAAAACTGAGCAAAATTTATATTTAAAAAAGAAAAATGAAATGAATTTAATAATTTTACTTAATTAAAAAAAAAAATAAATAAAAAAAATATAAAGTGATTTAATTAATGTAATTAATTATATATCTCTATATAATTAATTAATTAAGTATATACACACACATAAGAAAAAATTTATTATAATTATAATAATAATAATTAAGCGAATAAAATTTATGTAAAAATTAATAAAAAAAAAAAAATAAATAAATAATTAATAATCAATTGGTTAATTAAAAACTAAAAAAAAAAAAGAAAAAGTAAAAGTGAAAAATTAAAAAATAAAAATCCAATTAATTAATTATATTTAATTAATTTCATTATAATTAATTATTTAGGGCAGTGAATGCAATATATATTATAATAATATTAATAATAATAATAATAATTAAAGAGAGAAAATAAAAAAAAATAAAATAAAATAAATAATATGTTATTTTAATTAAGTGTAAAAAAAAATTAATTAATTATTTAATTAATTAAGGTATTCTTAATTAACAAAAGAAAAATAAATAAATAAAATATTCTTTATTAACCGGAGAAAATAATTAATAATTAAATAATTAGCACACACATACACACACACACACACACACACAAGAAAAATAAAGAGAGAAAGAAAGAAAGAGAGAATATCCGGTAATAATAATTAAGAAGATGATTGTTTAATTAAGTTAAAAAAAAAGAAAGAAACAAATTAATTAATTATTTAATTAAATTAAATAAAAAAAATTTTTTTGAAAATGAAAAAAAAAAAAAAAATGAAGTGAAAATTAATTATTTTTATTTTTAATTACTTTGTATTAAAATTAAAGCCGATGAATTTGTAAGCGAATTTATTGTGAAATAATTTTTTCTTAATTAAATTAATTATATATTTTTTTTTTTATTTTTTATTATTAATTTTTTTAACTTTTATTTATACATTCATCGTCTTCATTATTTTTTTCCTTTTTTCGTTAATTATTTAGAAAAAAAAAATAAATAAATAAATAAAAAATATTTTGCAATAAATAAATGAATTTTTAATTAATTAATTTAATTAATTGTCCTATAAATTTGATTGGCTGCTAAATTGTCATTAAAAATGATAACGAAAAGAAACAGAGAGAGAGAGCAAAAGAGAAAACGAACGTTTGTTAGATTTGTTTTTATTAATCTAAAATTCTCATTTCTCCAAGAAAAAAAAAAAATAAAAAAGAAGGAGGAGTATAATTGAATTAATTAACTAAACTGAAAAAACACCCCTTAATCGATTAGTTTTATTTTTTTTTTAAATTTGTGTGTGCGTGTGTGTGTGATAAATGAATTAAAAGTAACAAATGGATTTTTAATTAATTAATTAATTCATTATCATAAATAAATAAATTAATTAATTAAGCAACAGTGTAGTATTTTTTTTTTCTTAATTTTAATTTTTTTATGTATTTAATTAAATGAATTAATTAAATTTAAATGAGTTAAGTAATTTTTTTTTTAAAGTGAATACATAGAAAAACTAATAAAATAATAATTAGTAATTAATTAAAACAAAAAAAAAAAAAAAAAAAAAAAATCAATTAATCAAATAAAAAAAAAAATGATTAACAAATATATATATATATATATATATATATATATATATATGTATATGTATAGATGTATATATATATATAAATTGAGTATATAATATAAGAAAGAGAGAACCATTTTTTTTTTGCATTAATATGTAATTTAGATGGCAATGCGCAAGTTTAGCGGATAAGTAATGAAGAGAGGATTAAATTTAATTTAAATAAAAAAATAATAAAATAATAAAATTATATTAACTTGTATTAGTTAGTGGAAAAAAGGAGAAAAGCGATAAAAAAATTAATACAAGTGAGAATTTACGTAAGGGGACGTCCAATATTTATGTCAACAATTTTTAGGAAATTAATTAACTAAATACCACTCCTGCTCTTCCCTCATGACAAATTATCAGTCCAACAAAAATAAAAATAAAATTATTTCAATAAAATATCAAACTTCTTTAAATTACTTCCCCGCCACCCACTCCTATTTTGTTGCCATAATTAATGGACGTCGCCTAAGAGGAGAATTAACGCTAGAGAAAGGAGAGATAGTTGTTTTTTTTTTTTTTTTTTTTTTTTCTAAATTAAATTAAAAGAATTGCGACCAGAGTAAACGAAAAAGTAATTAGTGAGAGAGAGAGAGGAGAGAGAATAGTTTTATCTACATATATGTATATGTATATACAAAAAAAAAAAAATTAATAATTAATAATAATGCATCTCTGTAAGAGAGAAGAAACATTAATTTTTAATTAATTAAGTGAAAAACAAAACAAAACAAAAGAAAATACAAAAATTTATTGTAAAAATTAAAATAAAAAACAAAAAGAAAAAAAAAAATTAAGCAAAAAAAAAAACCAAAAAAAAAACAAGAAAAAAAAAAAACAAAACAGAATTCTAATTAAAAAGTGAAAGGAGAAAAACAGAAAAGAAAATGAAAAAATTAATTAAAAAAAAAAAAAAAATATAATCGGAATTTTTTTTTTTTTTTTTTTTTATGTTCAAATTCCATTTTCCCATTTCCATTGTTTTTCACGTGTATTTTTCGCGGTAGATTTTCAGCAGTTAAGACCTAGACGGTAAGGTAAATTTGAGAAAAACAAATTAATGCAAAAATTAATTTTCTTTTTTTATTTCTTCTGCGGGTGGATTAAAAACAAAAGAAAAATCATGTAGCCTGATGTGTTTTTTTAGCAATTAGAATTACTTAACCTATTACTAAATTATTTATCCTATGCAATCGGGGATTATCCTTTTCAATGGATAATTTTTACTATTGTTTTTGTAATTCTTGTTGGCCGAGTGTGCTAAATCGATGCGCTTGTATTTGGAGTGATGGGGGTTCGATTCTTGCTGTAGCAGATTTGCTGCTATACAGTTTTTTTCTTTAATCTGGAAATTGAAATTTCTTCTGATGACGACAGCAGTTCAACAGTCCAGTTATACACCACCACCACCACCCACAATTGAATAAAAAATTTAATAAAAATTTCGTTAAAATCGCACTTGAAATCCCATCAGATAACTAAAATCACGCAAGTATATCGGTGGCTGTGGTTGCTAGTTCGATTCCTCGCGTTTTAGAGGTTTCGTGTTCGATTCTTGCTCAACGCAGAAATTTTTCATTATTCGGTTTTTTTTAACTTAATCATATGAAGACTGCGTGAGATTATAACGATTGAAATATGATGGAGTTATATGGGGCGACAGAAGTGCAAACTAAACTAACTAACTACAATAAGGAAAGGAAGAGGAATAGGAGGAGGATAAGTCATAAAAATTAGAATAAAACGAGAAAAAAAGAAATAAAATTTTCGTGAAAAATAAGGCATTTTTTTCACATTTTTAACATTACCTAGAATTCAGGTATTTGTAAAACACAAGTGAAACAAAGCGATTTCTCTATATAAGTAAGTATGGTGTGGAAATAAAGTCAATTACAACAACAATCGATTTTGCTTATTTCGGGAGTTCAGTTTTTCGCGTTTTTTAGCGAAACGCCTGGACGGATCGCTTCGAGAGCAGGCTCAATCGTTGGCACTTTTTAGAGCGAATCTTTTGATACCAAACACATCAGTATAAGTAGCACCATTACTTAATGCCACGTTTTTCTCAATTATTTGGAAAACCTGTTAATTAATTCCGGATTTTTTGATACAGGTAGATGCGCTACGCAAAACCACGTCCTATGATACCACTCTCGATGAAATCGCTCCACGGGTTTCCTTAAAAACTAAAGAAAACAAACGGAAAATTGCATTCTGTTTTTTTGATTTATTAAGGACACCCTTGGCCCGATCTTATCGGGAATGCCATAATGTGATAGATAATTTGTAGCGCATCTTTTGATACCAAATACGTCAATGTAAGTATCACCGTTTGATAACGGTTGCTATCATAAAATTATGGCATACCCAATTACTCCAAATACAAATCCATCGATTTAGCGCACTCGGCCAACAAGAATTGCAAAAAAAAATCAACCTATTCTGCATTCACTGCATTTTTGTTTATTTTATTATTAAAAAAAATATCTGAAAAACCGTGAAAATGCTTAAAAACTAGGATTGAAAACAATTAAGGAATTTAATAAAGAAAAACTAAAAAACGTCTCGAAACTCAAAGCATAAAATTTATTTAATTATTTTTTTATTTATTTAAGCAAACAATTTATAGAATTTTTCACTAAGAACACAATCAAATAATTAAAATGAAATTTTGATTTTCTTTTTTGGCCACCAAAAGCATTTCCTCAATTATTTGTCTATTCTCTCCACCAGATTCCAATTCCACTAAATTTTATATGGCTGTTTATATCCAGACACTAGAACAGCAACGTCTAAAAAAAATAAATAGAGAAACAATAATTGTTTATTCATCTTATGCTAAACAACAGCAAAAGTAAAGTTTTCTCTTAGTTTGATTAAAATAATTAATTAATTACTATTCATGACAATTTATTATATTTTTATTGAATTTAATGGCTGCATATCGTATTTGTTATATATTTCTATTGTCTAGTTTTTATTGTCTTGCATTTAGTTTAGTATAGTTTGATTGTTAAGGGATCAGCTGGGATCAAGATGAAGAGTTTACTATGGTATAAAATAAATAAAATAACACAAATATAGTAACGTTTGTGGATGGCCATACATCCATATTCGGATCAATATCATTTAATACGAACATAACTAAACGTTCACATATACCTTTATCTTTTTGCTTTTTTAATGCATATTTACCAATGAAATATTCTTTCTAAAATTGATTAAATAAAATTATAAATTAATTTATAAAATAAAATAAAATAAATAAAAATTCTTACATCTAATTATTAAACATAACAACCATTTCCTGCCTCGTATGGTGTTATTGAACTGGTTAACTAACTCTTCACCCCAAAATGGTGTAAATTTTTCAATGCGCATAAAACGTTGTGTAAATATTCCAACATCTTTAGCACCATAATCATGACCCACCTTATATATATATATATATATATAAATTTATACACGAATAATATAAAATAATTAAGTTTATTTAATTACCTGCATTAAACGTTGATAAACATGTACAGCATATTCTGATGGTATAAATAAACAATAACCAGGTAATAACCAGGTAATTCACCAGTATGTGTTAATGACATAACCATAACATCACTTGCATAACCAATATTCATTTTTTTATATTGAAATGGTGATAAATTTGGTCCAACAATATTTTTTAATAAATTAGATTTTCACATGACAATTTTTAATAAAAATTTAACTAAAATAATAATAATAAACGTCCATTTGACAAAACATCGAATATCAATTGAAAAAGATCTCTCGATCTTTTGTCGTTAAGCTATCGTTACTCAGATTTTTTCTATAAAACACTTTTATTTTATTTTATTTTATTTTATTTTATTTTATGCATAAAAACATGTTTTTGATTTTTTTTCTTTTCTCTATTTTTTGGTGGAATGTTTATGTAAATATAGAAAAAAAATATATAAAAATATGTAAAAATATGTAAAAATTTCTTAAGTTTCACGATATAACGAACACACTATCGGCGGGGTACCGTATACGTTGGACACATATATATTCATTATTTTTGCAAAAAAAATTTTTATCAATAAAATATGTATATATCAGTGATGGCTAACCTTTTTGGGAAGTGGCTCAATTTTTTGTTAATTATTTGTTTTTTAGCACTAGCTCATGGATCACAAAACCAGTCGTCTCTATGAAGAGAGATAGATATTCCGTATTCATTTATTTAACGTAACTTCTCAGTCAATTCATTATTTAATTTATTTCTGTTGACCCGAATATCGTTAACAGAGTATTTGCTAGTTTTTTCATTGATACAAAATTATTTGGTAAAGAATCTCATACGCTTAATATAATAATTTTCTACTTCGGAAACATTACTATCTGCACTACTTTCAGACAATTTTGCTTCTACTTCGGAAATCAAGTGTGGGTCATTTCAAAAGTCTGCGCGGATTAGTGTCTGACCCACGGGTCATAGGTTCGCAATCACTGTTACATATTAAAAAAAAAACAAAAAACACCAATACAGTAATGACTGTGAAAGGTCGGAATAATTAAGCCAGCCGTCGTCTTTCGATTAAACGGAATCTACTGTATATATATAGATATAGATATATAAATTTAAATAATCAAAATGATTAGCGTAGCTAATTTTCTATAGTTTATAATCATTATTGAAATTATTTTTCGTAAGTGCGTCGTATCACTGTGAAAAGTTTGTGTTTTCCTTTTTAATTTTATTAACGAACGGTGCAAGTAGATAAAACAAAATAAAAATAATTTAATAATTAACTTTGTGATATAAATTGATTTTGTTTAAGTGAGAATAAACGAATGATTTTCCAATGTAAGAAATTGTTTTTATTATTATTATTTTTTATTTTTTATTTTTTATTTTTTTTTGCCTCAAGAAAAATCGTCTCATATCTGTATTTATATTAATAATATTTTCGGATAGAAACAAGGTGGCTGAATAACGTAAAAATTCATAAGAAAATTAAGAAAAATGGATCAATCAGAAAATGTTGATTCAGACAGTAAAACAAGAATTTCTTCTCGCGGAATAAAAAGAGCAAATGAAGAAAAAGATGTTAATCAAGTAAAAAAACAAAAATCAGATCAATCAGTCGGATCAATCGATCAATCGGATCAATCAGAAAATGTTGATTCTGATGAAAAACAATTAACAGATGTTAATCAAGAAAAAGATGTTAATCAAGCTTATTCTAAGAGAGGATTAGCATACATTTTACCTGGCATTATCTATCAGTTAAAACTACTAATGCTATTTTTATGTAAAGGAGTAGAAAAAAATTTTTCATTTCGTTTAGCTACAGAGTGGGATGCTGCTGAAAAGTTCGATGACTTAGTTTTTGAATACACAGAAGATGAGAAAAAAGTATACCGGTTCTTGCAAGCGAAGCATAAGCAAGATGAATCGGAAAAGATTTCTATTAATGATTTACTCACAGAAACAGATGGAGCATTTAGTCTACAAAAATATTTTATTTCTTATCGTAAAATTAAACAAAAGCCAGAGTTTAACGGACAAAATGATGTATTAAAAGACTTTGTTATTTGTACAAATATTGATCTAGATGATGATTTGCAAAGTAGTTTTGAAAGATTAGGAGATGAAGATAAAGATAAAGATGATATTTTAGATATAGATGTACAAAGTAATAGTAAGCAGTCTAAACGTTTAAAACTTGATATAAATAAATTTCCTCAAAAAGAAAGGATATTTTCCGTATTAAAAAATTCATCAGATCTAAACAGATTAGTAAAGGAATTAGCTAAGCATGTTTTAGAAGAAAAACAAATAAATTTCTATAATCACCTCTTTAAATTGTATAAGCCTGCTTTAATAGAAATGAAGATAATTGATACTAAAAATAAAAAAATTCACGATAATTTTATTAATAATCATAATCTATCAAAGCCAGCGAAAGAGTTTCGGGACTTATTTCAGAGAGAATATTTAAATATTAAAAATCAACCTATACCAGATAAAAATATATGGAACGAAATAAAGGGTAAAAAATTAAGTTTATCTAAGGAATTTGAAAAGATATATCAGTTCAATGATAATCCACGGATATCTAATACAGAAGAATTTGCTAAAGCAATCGCTGAACTAATTACCGTATCACAACACAAAGTCATCAAAATTGATAGAAAGAAAAATATTATTGATAAAAATATTGATATGTTAGCTGGACACATACTGATTGCTGATAGTGAGGACGAAAAGGATCAAAAGATAATGTTTAGATCAGTGTTTTTAACGGAAGCCGATGAATCATTAAAAGTATATGGTAATTTAGAAGATTTTAAAAATAAACTCAAAGCAGAACTGGAAAAAAAAGAAATAAAATTTGAAAATCTTCGTGATTATGTATTTGAAATTAATTCTTTTAAAACTTGTGTAGAGGGACAACAACGTTTTGAAAGTACTCTGCCAAATGATTATGTAAAAGATGCGGAGATAAGCGAATTTTTTGAAAAATTAATATTTGCTGTGAACCAACCTAATGAGATTGAATTAAGAGAGATTATTGAAAAAATAATGGGTAAGGATACAAATTTAATTAATAATGGGTCTAGGGCAAGTCAAATTCTAGAACAAATGTTAAATTGGATGAAAGAAAGGAAAGGAAAATTTCTTACTTCTAAAGATGGTCAAGGATTTTTTGACGAAGCAAAGAAAAACTATTCTGAAATAGTAACAACTGGTCATACGTTAGATTATCACGCTAAGATTAAAAAGTATGACATAGTTTTTGATAAAATTCCAACAGAATTAAGGAATTTTTTAACATTTAATGATAAACAAATTTTTAATCTAATTTGTCTAAACAACAACAACATATTGGGTGCAATTAAGGTATGTCAAACTATCAAAAATATGTCTAAATATAAAGAGGATGATAGCCATATTTGTATACGTCTTGACTCACTTCTACGTATAAAAGATCATGTAATAAAAGCATTTAATTCAAATAACTTATTAGTAATCGATTGTAAAACAACAAAAGAGAATATAAATATATTATATAATGAATTATCTAAAGTTATAAAGAGTAAAAATAATAATAATAATAAAATAATTCTCATTACAAAAGATGGTGATAAGTTAGCAGAAGAATTTAAGAAAGAATTTTCTTCTACTAATAAATATAAAGAAATAAAAGATAAAGATAATAATTTTAATGATCTTTTTCATAAATCACAAATAAAACTAAAAGAAGAAAATGTTCTATTTCAAGGTGAAAAAGTAAATTTAGATGAATTAATAAAAGACAATTTAAAACATCTAATTGATGGAAATGCATTAATAAAACTTATTGATGGTAATGGAATACAAATAGGTACTAAACTTACTGATTTAGGTGATGTTAAACACTACTATATTGATCGAATATTCAATCGTCAGGTAAAAATTGAAAAAGACTTTGTGAATAAAGAAAATTCAAGATTTTTTTTTACACATAATAGTCAAATTACTGAATCAAATTTAAAAGAAGAAATAAAAAAAGATATAATATTAATATCTGATATAGATGACCATTTTATAGAATTATGTAACAATAAGGATTATAATATTAATAATATTCATTGGCTTAAAAATGATGGTAACGATCTTGTATGGAAGCAATCACGCGGTGTTTTATCGAAATTAATTGAGTTTATTGATAAAAAAAGTATTTCATATGATATAGAAAAAATTACTGATATTAAAGATAAAATGGTACTCATTGTTGCAGAACCTGGTATGGGTAAGTCTACTGTATTAACTAAGCTAGCAAAAGAAACAAAAAAATCTGATACATTATTATGGATTGTAAGAATTGACTTAAATGATCATACAAAATACTTAAACGATATTTTTGAAAAGAAAATAAAGTTTAATAATAAAGATCAAGCGATTGATTTTCTATTAGAAATTGTTGTTCTTGACTCTGACTTAGGAAAAGAATTATTTAAACGTAAAATTAATGATCAAGGTAAAATAGCTTTTTTATTTGATGGTTTTGATGAGATTAGTCCGACATATAAAGAAATAGTTATTGAACAACTAAATCTACTTAAAGACACAAAGATAGAAACATTGTGGGTAACAACACGTCCACATATGAGAAGTACATTAGAAAATAAATTTAGTACACTATCTTATACTTTAGAGCCATTATCTACAGAGAATCAGAAAACATTTTTAAAGAATTTTTGGAAGAATAAGGTAGATTTTATTATCGATAATGATGAACGTTTAAATGATTATATTGGAAAATTAATTAATTTATTAAAAAGTTCTATTAATGATAAAGAAACAGAATTTACGGGAATACCATTACAAACAAGTATGTTAGCTGAAGCATTTCAAGGTAAATTCAAAAAGTTTTACAATTCTGACGAACAAAAACCAAATTTACCTGAAAAACTTAATCTGGTCGAATTGTATGAGCGCTTTGTCAAAAGTAAATTCAAATATTTGGATCTTGTCGCAAAGAAAAACATTGATCTTTCAAAACCTGGCAATAATTATGAAAAACTATTTCAATCTTTTAAAAAAAAACACAAATTATTAGCATTAAGTATGCTTTTCTCTGAAGAAGATTTAAGTAAACTTTTTTCCTTTGAAGAAAATGAGGAAATAAAAATATATATAAAAGAGGTGGAAAGTGGTGAAGAGAATATAGGTATTATTAATAATATTATCAATGGAAAACCCAACTTCGTTCATCGTACTTTCGCTGAATATTTTGCTGCACTATGGTTTGCTGAACTCTGGCTTGATAGAAGCGGTAATCTAGGTAATCTAGAAGAGCAAAAAGGAATAAATTTTCTACGTGAACATACTTTTAAAGAAGAAAATGGAATAGTACGTAATTTCTTTGATCGTATACTTACTAAGGATGAAGAAAATGAAAATAAATATGAGTTACATAATGCAGTTTTGAACAATGATAAAGTCAAGATTAATAAATTATTATCAGATTCAGAACAGAGAAAGGATAT
This sequence comes from Ptychoptera contaminata, assembly GCA_963942525.1. Taxonomy (NCBI): domain Eukaryota; kingdom Metazoa; phylum Arthropoda; class Insecta; order Diptera; family Ptychopteridae; genus Ptychoptera; species Ptychoptera contaminata. The sequence continues at coordinate 1,621,658 of OZ012640.1, forward strand.
AATTAATACTACTGATAAAGGAGGTAGAACAGCACTACATTTAGCTGCTGCGTATGCCCATTCAGATATTGTTCAGATTTTATTAGATCATATTACAAATGTTAGTATAGCTGATAAGATCTTTAGTTGGAGTCCCTTAAGGTATGCTGATAGATGTTATTACGGCAATATAGCTGAATTGCTTTTGCAAAAAGGAGCAAATGGTGATCATATGGTTGAGGCAATAAGCAGCATTAATAACGGTATTGTTAATAAAAGAAAAGAGACTTTATTACATATAGCTGCTAAAAAAGGTTACTTGGAGTTTGTTAAAGTTTTAATAAGAAAAAAAGCTGTTATTAATGCTCAAAACACTGATGGCGATACTCCATTACACTTGGCTGCTTATGGGGGCAAACTAGATACTATCAAATATCTTATAGAAGAAAAAAAAGCTGATTTTAATGCTCAAAACAATGATGGCGATACTCCATTACACTTGGCTGCTCAAAGGGGCAAACTAGATACTATCAAATATCTTATAGAAGAAAAAAAAGCTGATTTTAATGCTCAAAACAATTATGGCAGTACTCCATTACACAAGGCTGCTTATGGGGGCGAACTAGATACTATCAAATATCTTATAGAAGAAAAGAATGCTGATTTTAATGCTCAAAACAATGATGGCGATACTCCTTTACACAAGGCTGCTTATGGGGGCAAACTAGATACTATCAAATATCTTATACAAGAAAAGAAAGCTGATTTTAATGCTCAAAACAATATTGGCGATACTCTTTTACACTTGGCTGCTCATGGGGGCAAACTAGATACTATCAAATATCTTATAGAAGAAAAAAAAGCTGATTTTAATGCTCAAAACAATGATGGCGATACTCCATTACACTTGGCTGCTCAAAGGGGCAAACTAGATACTATCAAATATCTTATAGAAGAAAAAAAAGCTGATTTTAATGCTCAAAACAATTATGGCAGTACTCCATTACACAAGGCTGCTTATGGGGGCGAACTAGATACTATCAAATATCTTATAGAAGAAAAGAATGCTGATTTTAATGCTCAAAACAATGATGGCGATACTCCATTACACAAGGCTGCTTATGGGGGCGAACTAGATACTATCAAATATCTTATAGAAGAAAAAAAAGCTGATTTTAATGCTCAAAACAATATTGGCGATACTCCTTTACACTTGGCTGCTCATGGGGGCAAACTAGATACTATCAAATATCTTATAGAAGAAAAAAAAGCTGATTTTAATGCTCAAAACAATTATGGCAGTACTCCATTACACTTGGCTGCTCATGGGGGCAAACTAGATACTATCAAATATCTTATAGAAGAAAAAAAAGCTGATTTTAATGCTCAAAACAATTATGGCAGTACTCCATTACACTTGGCTGCTCATGGGGGCAAACTAGATACTATCAAATATCTTATAGAAGAAAAAAAAGCTGATTTTAATGCTCAAAACAATTATGGCAATACTCCTTTACACAGGGCTGCTCATGGGGGCAACCTATATACTATCAAATATCTTATAGAAGAAAAAAAAGCTGATTTTAATGCTCAAAACAATTATGGCAATACTCCATTACACTTTGCTGCTCATGGGGGCAAACTAGATACTATCAAATATCTTATAGAAGAAAAAAAAGCTGATTTTAAGCTTCAAGATAAAAATGGCAATACTCCTTTACACGAGGCTGCTCGTTGGGGCAGACTAGATATTATCAAATATCTTATAGAAGAAAAAAAAGCTGATTTTAATGCTCAGAACAATGATGGCATTACTCCATTACACTTTGCTGCTCATGGGGGCAAACTAGATACTATCAAATATCTTATAGAAGAAAAAAAAGCTGATTTTAATGCTCAAAACAATGATGGCGATACTCCTTTACACTTTGCTGCTTATGGGGGCGAACTAGATACTATTAAATATTTTATAGAAGAAAAAAAAGCTGATTTTAATGCTCAGAACAATGATGGCATTACTCCATTACACTTTGCTGCTCATGGGGGCAAACTAGATACTATCAAATATCTTATAGAAGAAAAAAAAGCTGATTTTAATGCTCAAAACAATAATGGCAATACTCCATTACACGAGGCTGCTCGGGGGGGCGAACTAGATACTATCAAATATCTTATAGAAGAAAAAAAAGCTGATTTTAATGCTCAAAACAATTATGGCAGTACTCCATTACACTTGGCTGCTCATGGGGGCAAACTAGATACTATCAAATATCTTATAGAAGAAAAAAAAGCTGATTTTAATGCTCGAAACAATAATGGCAATACTCCATTACACGAGGCTGCTAGGGGGGGCGAACTAGATACTATCAAATATCTTATAGAAGAAAAAAAAGCTGATTTTAATGCTCAAAACAATTATGGCAGTACTCCATTACACTTGGCTGCTCGGGGGGGCGAACTAGATACTATCAAATATCTTATAGAAGAAAAAAAAGCTGATTTTAATGCTAAAAACAAAAATGGCAGCACTCCATTACACTTGGCTGCTCAAAAAGATAATTTGAGAGTAGTAAATTATTTATTAGACAAAGTTAAAGCAGATCATAATATCAAAGATAACAATGGAAAAATCCCATTAGATTTAGCTACAAATAAAGACATTATCGATTTACTTAGATCTTACAGCCAAAAGCAAAGGTCACATCAGGAAGGAGTTTAAGGTTTAGTATCAGCAAAGGAATGTTTATCAGGTCCAAATTCAGGGAATAAAAGAAAAAAAGAAGCTAAAGAGTGTGAATTATTCTGGGCCGATGTAGATGAATTTAATGAGGAAAAAGAAGATGTAAGGGATAACGGTAATATTAATAATACGAAAATAAATAAAACACAAGAATCACAGAACTACTGTAATCTACTGTATCTATTTTAATGAATAAAAAATTTTACAAAATAAATTAAATATTTTATTAAAAATCACATAAATTAGAAAATTACAATGAACATAATAATCGACACATTACTAACTATACTAAACTAAATGCAAGACAGTAAGAACTAGACAATAGAAATAAATATAGCAAATACGATATGCAGCCAGTTCGTCGTGTAAATAAATTTATTGAAATTCAATAAAAATATAATAAATTGTCATGAATTAATTAAAATTATCGATTCGGCGAAAAATTTGTACCAATATCTAAATATGTTTAATAAATTATGTTTCTTTGATATGACCCTAAATGCTTATTTAAATTCGATAGATGGTTCATTTATGAATCAAATGAGATAAGAATCATTCTAGATCAATCAAATCTAGAGTCATTTTTGGCGAAATGCGAGCCAAAATAAACATAAATAATAGATAACGGTAGCTAACGGAACCCGTGTACCGATTTTATTGCGAATTATGTCCTTAGATTTGTGCCGTGATGCTGATTAAAATGGTACCAAACATAATAATCTAAATTGTCAAAAAATAATTATCACCATACAACATTAGTATCGTCATGCTGCTTTGCATAGCAGAAACCGTAGTCGGACTATTGATCGCATGACGGTTGCTCATAAGACGGTTATGAAATTCAATTTCCGCAAGTGCAAAAATTATAAGTTTTTTATTACATTCTCAATAATGTTCTGGTCAATAATCTTCTTTTCTTTTTTTTTTGTTTTTGAAATTACCAAGAATTTTACATCACTTGGTATCTATAATGTTATTTTATAAATTGACGAAGATAGTCTACCTAGCGTCGGTGTTATTGCTAATAAAAACAAAAGAAAACAAAAAATTATTATTTTACTTATCGACAAAGTTTTTTGTATTAATATTTATGCTACGTAAAAATGTATGAATAGAGATAATAAATCGAGAAAATTAAAAACAGTTATATTTTTAAATTATTTATGATCTCGGCACCTTTTGTTGGAAAAACCTTTATGCCTTCTTATCTAATTACCCTTCTATATTACCTGTTCCGTTCCATAAGTTACGGTTAAATAACTGTTTATAACGGTTTTACCGAAACTTGGGGGCGATACATAATATAAATTAGAAAATCTGGTAATATCAAAGAAAATTATTTTGTATAAATAAGCATATATCTTATGAAGGTGTCAACGCCTTCAGAGGGTAGAGATATTTCTTCCTATTGGTCAGTTAGGTACTTTTTTATATACTATTATATTTTATGAATCGAAAAGCCACTTTAAATAACTGACTTAAAATTCGTTACTTAAAAATATTTTTAATCTCATTTAAGTGTTTATCAGAAGCAGTTAAAATTAAAAGTGAATTTAAATATTATGAAAAATCAAAAATAATATTATTAAAAATAATTACGTAGTGATAGTATTTGGGTAGGTTTTTTCCTTAGTGATGTGTAATCACCAAAAACTGAATGACATTCAGTGATACTATTTAAACGATTTACATTAATTCAGTGAGGAAAAGCCATTATCAACAAACACAACAGTTCGGTCCTTGGAAATATAAAAGTTTTTCGATTAAATCAAATGCGGTCAAAGTTTTTCCTGTTGTTACTGTTTTTTTTTTTTTTTCACTTTTCGCCAAGGTTTTTCCACCAATCAATCAACTTTTTCGCATTCTTGTTTATAAAAACAGACAAAAAATAGCCACAACGACGACTATGTGTCTGTTTCTCTTTCATCCACGGTGAACTTTTGTTTTTTAAAATTTTATTTGATGTTAAAGTAATTTTTGTTTTTGTTTTGTTAACTGATTATGCTTTCTTAGTTTTAATTAAAGACGAAGAAGAAAAAGATGAAAACAAAAGTGAAGACGAACAATAAGAATAAACTTAATGAAAGAAAATCAAGAAGCATTTTATAGCAAAACTTTAAATGTCACACAAATAAATAAAAGAAAGAAAAAAAAAGCAAGCAAATCAGCACAAACAATTTCAAGGATATCTACTTTAAGAAAAGAAAAATAAAATAAATAATTATTAACAAAATCAGCGTTACAATATCCGTCGAAATAATTTTCGATCATCCGCGGTTGGTGTTATGATCGCGGTGGATAATTTAGCGTGTATTCTCGTTCCTTGCTATTTCAATTTTTTATTTCTTCGTAAATGCCATAACCACGGTTGTAGAACAAACAAATATCTATTTTTGCTTAAAAATTTATTGCCGAAAATTTAAAATTCGTTAATTTTATTTCGTTAACCGCTGTTGAAACAAATTTAATAAAAATTGGTTCAATACACTGAATTCGTATTAGTTTCTTTGTGTGTCTGTTTTTTTTTTTTTTTTTTATTAAATACGTGACAAAAAAGGTTAATAAAAAACCAATTAATTAAAGAAGAAAAAAAATGTTTTTATTTATTTATTTTTTTTGTTTAAAATGTCTTGGCGCCGCCAATGCCATTGTCGCATTTAAAACGGTGATTTCTCAATAGTTTTTGGTTTTTATTTTTAATACAAACAAATTTATTCACAGTAGATTCTCAATTCATTTGAATTTAAATTTCACTTACCTCGGAATGTCGTAATATGAGACGAATTTTATTAACAATAATTACATTGTACAATTTGTTTTTTATTTTCGCATTATTCTTTTCTTTTTCAAATCTTAGCGTTTTATAAGAAGAGAAAATATTAATTTTTATAAATTAATTTCACTGAAAAATGAGACTCTAATTTTTTGTTTTATTTTCATTTCATTTTATTGGTTTTTTTCTCTTTCACCATTGTCGTGTGGTTCAAAAGTTGTCACGTTGGCGATTTTATTTCACGTAAATAATTTATCATTTTGCAGATAATATTATTAACAAAAAAAAAACAAGTTTTTTGTGTAAAAACGCATAGACGTCGAATGGTTAACATTCTAAAAGCATAAAATAATAATTGTTGGCCCACAAAGGAGTGTCGTTACCACCGTCGTACCGACAAACAAAGAAAATTACATGAAAATTAATGCCAAGCAGCCAAAACAATAGAAAAATGATTTTTCACTTTTGTTTTGTTTTTTTTTTTTTTTTTTGCAAAAATTTTACCTTAATTAAATTCCATGCAAAAAGAACAAATTAAATGGAGTGGATATTCGAATCACGTACGAATCACGTACGAATCACGTACGAATCACGTACGAATCACGTACGAATCACGTGTGCATAATAAATCAATCAATAAAAATTTATGCTCTGATTAACATGCAAAAAAAAAAAAGAAGTATATTTTTTTAATGCATTTTTTTGCATAAAAATATTGCAAAAGTTTTTTTCGTTTCTTTTCCTCATTGAATAATGTATATCGTTAAAATAGTATCACTGAATGTCATTCAGTTTTTGATGATCACAATACAAAATAGTATCACGATTTGAATAGTACAACGGATTGGAATATTAGCTAAGCATGTGCATTGGTGAGACACACCTTGAGTCTAGTCACAAACCACAGTAGAGTCACAATTTATAAATGATGCAAAATTTTTAAAACTTTTAATGACAATTTATTTATGTTTAGTTATGAAAATATTACTGTTTTAATTCTTTTGATAAATTGATTTTATAATAATTTTAATTTTTTCTAATGCAAGATACTAGTTGTGCGACTTGCCAAGTTGCATCGTTTGCAGAGCGGTCACTCAACCATTTTGAAGGTTGCTCTGTCGGTTGCAAGAAAATCAAAAAATTTTGATTTTTGTCGACGTGGCGTTGTTTTCTGGTTGCAAGTTGCTTAGTCAATAATAATTTTGTATAAAGGTTGCAGTAAAAGTTGCATAGGTTTGTGGCGTGGATTTGTGGCGTGATGGCGGGTCAAGTCGCGCAACTAGTTGCGAACCAAGTTGTCTCTCATTTTAATTGTTTTTATGATTTATGATTTAATTAGGTAAAAAAAACTTTCATTTTTTATTTGATTTGTTTAATTGGCGATACAATTGCATTGTATGATTGTGATGACTTTTTACCTGTGTTCTATCTCTATCTCTCTATTTGCGTGTGCGCTTGTTGTTTGATTCTGTTCTATGTGGCATATTGTTGATGCACATTATACGACATTAATCCCATGTAATAGGTTAACTAGTATGATAGAAAACAAGATTACATAATGACGAGTTTTAATGTAATGACGCCACAAGAGATTTATCTAAATAACGGACGTGCACATTGCGTTATCTTGGTTCCTATCATTCATGATAGGTTAATGTACTTTTATTTTTATTTATTTATATATATTTAATTTTATTTTTAACAGGAATTTTTGCCTACTTAAATTATTTAACACGAAAGACAAGACGTGAGGTATTAGCGTTACTTGTTACCGGCTTAAAACGTCTTGAATATCGTGGCTATGATTCAGCCGGTAAATTAATTTAATTTAATTTAATACAAATATATATATTTTTTAAATTATATTTATTAATTTAATTTAATTTATATTTTATGTATGAAAATAGGTGTTGCCATTGATTCATGCGATGGTAATGGCATGATTATGGTTAAACAAACGGGAAAGGTACAAATGTTAGAAGATGCAATTGCTTTACGTAAGTTATTATTATTTTTTCTTTTTCTCTTTTCTTATAATAATAATAATAATAATAATAATTGAAAATAAAATTTAATTTTTATAAAATATATATAAAATATAGAATTAAAAGATATAAATAGTGAAGATATTGTTACAACACATGTTGGTATTGCGCATACACGTTGGGCAACACATGGTGTACCAAGTGAATTAAATAGTCATCCACAACGTTCTGATAATAATCATAGTTTTGTTGTTGTACATAATGGTATCATAACAAATTATAAAGATGTTAAAATATTCTTAGAGAATAAAAATTATCGTTTTGAGTCTGAAACTGATACAGAAATTATTGCAAAATTAATACATTTATTATGGACACAACATCCAGCATATTCATTTCGTGAACTTGTTGAACAAGTTGTCCAACAATTGGTAGGTTTTTATTGATCTTATAAATTTATATTAATTAATTAATTAATTAATAATATTTTAAAATAGGAAGGTGCTTACGCATTAGCATTCAAATCAAAACATTTTCCAGGTGAATGTGTTGCAACAAGACGTGGTTCACCATTATTAGTTGGTATTAAAACAAAGACACGTTTAGCAACTGATCATATACCAATACTTTATGGCAAAGGTAAATTTATATATATTTATATATATATATATAGAAACACACACACACACACACACACACACACACACACATTTAGACACCTGTTTATTATTTTTATTTTTATTTATTTATCAAATGTTAACTATTTACCTGATTGGTAAAATTAATTAAATCACACGTACGCGCGTACGAGATATCTATAAGAGTAAAAGATAAAGAAAAAAATTTGCATGGAAATTGTCGCTTTTTTTTTTTTTGGTTATCATTTGGCTGCGCTTATAAGCTGAGGTTTTTTTTTTTTTTTTGTTTTTATTAACAAAAATTTATATAACAAATTAAATCATATTGATTAACAAAAATAAATTTCTAATTATTAATACTAATATGTAGAAAATAGTGAAATTGTTTTCTGCAAAAATATAACGGCAAATAGTATCACGAAAAAATTGAATCGACATCAAGTGATAGTATTTGGCGATATATGCTAATTAAAAATTCTCTAACTTTTGATGTAAGAACACCAAAAATCAACCATTGAATCATTGATACCTAGATCCATAAACTCATTTACACTAGTGTTTCTGTTCTCGCGAAGCATTTCAATAATTTCTTTAGATAAAATGAAATTTCTAGAAATGAATTTCGTGTGATTTCTCTGATATTATTTCGCGTTATAAACAACGTTAAATCTGAAGTTGGTAAACTTTTATCCCTATGTTCGGGGGCGTCTTTATCTCGTACGAGAAACAAGAGCTGAAACTACCACCCACGGTCAAGTGGTAACTTTAAGTACTGTGCGAACTTCGAAGTTCCAAAACGATTTCTTTATTCGTACAGCAAAGAAATGGAACGCTTTACCAGCGTGTGCTGGTGTGCATTCCCAAACCAATTTAATATCCAATTCTTTAAAACTAATCTCCACAAATATCTTACATTCTATCCTATAAATTGATATGGTAACTCAAAGCTATTCACAGGTCGATTTCACGTCATAACTTCTAAATAAATAAATCAGATAAATAATTCATAAATATATAGTTCTTATTTGATCAATCTATATTATATACATCTATCACCCGATTTACACGGGTAAAAAAAAATTTTTCTTCGTAATTGGTATTTATCGATCACATTTCATACAGTTTTACGTGATTTTAATTTATACGAGAATACTGCGAAACATAACTACCGCATAAATGCGAACTGATGACTGTTGAATGAAAATTAATCAAAAAAAAAAAAAGAAATTTTTTTTTTCGCGGAAATAATAATTTTTCCTTTCAAGAAATTCTCAAGACGAAACACTAACATTAACATCACTACATCTAACTATTATTATTAACTTAGAAATTAATCAATTGCTTGGTCAATTAGTTGGAAAAAAAAATTACTAAACAAAAAAACTCAAAAATTAAACAAGCATCAACGGTAATTCAGGTAAAATGTATTTAGCTGTAGTTTTCAATTATTTATTATTAAGCTTTTTGTAGTTAGATGAAAAAAAAAACTAACTAATTAATTAATTTATGCGGGACGGTGATGAGAGGACCGATACACTTGAATTGTACAAAATTGATCGGTGTCTGGCTTAGTTAGAAAGATACGGCAACGTGATTAGATTGCAAAACAAAATCACGTTCGTTAAAATGTATCTCAGATATGACTGTAATCTGTAGACACAGACTTGTACAAGAATCCAAGTTGTATCTGCTTCTCCTGCCTTTATTGATTTATTATTTTTGGTACTTTTGGTGATTTTAAATTATTTATTATAATTAATTAATAATTATTTTTAGGTTTAAGATGATTATTATAATTATTTAATTAACGTGTATCGCCAAATAACTGATAATTTATTTAAATACACTCATTCATCGATTTACGCGGTACATTTTATACGCGGAAACACTTTAGTGCGGTCAAGAAATGTTACAAAAGCTTATTTATTGTAATTTTCTTCATCTTATTTATACACATATTAAGCCACTTGTTTACACGGTTTCAATTTACGTGAGTTTTTTGTGGCGTAAATCGGGGTATGAGTGTAGTATCATCAAAAAAATATTGGTAAACTAGTGATATTATTTGGCGATATACGTTATTATTATTTATTTATTTATTTTGTTTTTTTTTTTATTTTCTAATTAATTAATTAATATGTATTTTTTTTTCTCTCTTTTTTTTTGTTTTGTTTTTGCTCCTTTTTAACTGTTTTAAAAAAAAACACTCTTTTGTGTGTCTCACTGTGACTATGACTCTGAATCTGACTCTGACTCCTAATACTTTTTCTTCACTCTCTTTGTGTTGTGTGTTTTAAATAATTTTTTTTTTCCATTATCTGTTTATTGTTGTTTTACGTGTGTTTATTTATTTTATTTTATTTTTTGTAATTAATTTTAATTATCATAACTATTTAAATCACAACTAATAATAATAATAATAATAATAAATGACCACCAACCACCATTATGAACCAAATCAATCAACCAATATGAACCAATCAATTAATTTAATCAACCAACCAACAAACCAACCAATCAATCAATCAATCAACCAATCAAACAACCAACCAATCATCATGAATCATTTTTTTTTTTTTAAATCCTTAATTAATTAATTTAATTAGATGAGCAACAGATTAAACAAGGTGATTTTTATTTATGTTTTTTTTTGTTTATTGTTTTTTTATTTTTTTTTTGTATTTAATTAATTTAATTAGTTTTGTTGCTGTTGTTGTTATTGTTGCTGTTGCTGCTGCTACTGATGTTCTATACTCTTGTTGTTTTTAGAATGAATTATCTATATTTGGTTAGTTTTGTTTTCAATACTAACCGCCAAACCATCACCATTTAGTATCCTTAAGCCTTTATTTATCGTTTTTTAAATAAATTTATAAAATAAAAGAAAAATAATTAAAGAGCACAGAAATTGCACAGAAACAACAACAATCATAACAACAGCAACATCAAAAAAAAAATCACATTAATCCATTAATCTCTCTTTAATCCATTTTATTTTTACCGTTTTCTTCTACCTGTTTAATGTGTAAATTTAATCAATTAAAAACAAAAAAAAAAAAAAAAATAATGTAATTAATTAATAGTTTTTGTGTGGAATTTTGTTTATTTTTTTTTTTGTTAATTTTTGTATGGATTTTTTGTTTTAATTTATTTATTATTTTTAATTAATTTAGGAAATTATTTAAAATTAACATATATATCGCTAAATAGTATCAATAATAATTACAGAAATAATAAAATAATAATTGTCGAATATATACATACATAATTAGTGTGCATACTTTGTATAATTATAAAATTTTCAGAAAAATTTAAATTCACTACATTTTGCACCATTTGAACCTCTTTGCACTATTTGACCAATTAAACTATTTAACTATATAATTCTAGACACATCTATTATTAGTTATTGCATGTTTAGGTCTATCTACAATGTGGAGAGGATGTTTTAGATAAATTTACCAGCCTCACTTCACCGGTTTCAACACTTTGTCCTTGGTTTTCATTGCTTCCAATGAAATGAAATTCACGAATTCATTGTTCATAGTTTGTTGAACTCATAAACATGTGAAATGTGCTCAATTGGTTCCATATTAGGCCGGTATACCGGCTTTTCGGGTTCAAAGGATTAATAGTGCTACTATTCGGGTTATAATGTATGTAATATTTAAATAGCATCACTAAAACACAAACTCACATAGTAATACTATTTAAATAATACTGATACTATTTAAGTACTAAGTGATTCTATTTTATTAAGCGATATATACGCGACGTTAGATTAGTAACAGCTAAGTTATGTTTTATTTTTTTTTTTTTTCATTTAATTTTCCTATTAATTTTTTGTTTTTTTTTTTTTTTTTGCTTCCTTAATTAAATTTCAATAATTTTTGTGAAATAAAAAAAAAAAAAAAAAACATTCACCTGATCCACTAACCTACCTACCTACCTGCCCTGACCTGCCCTGACCTGCCCTGACCTGCCCTGACCTGCCCTGACCTGCCCTGACCTGCCCTGATCTGCCTACTTGTTTGTTTTCTTCATTAATTAAACAAAAACTTAATCAAAAATATAAAAATGTGTGAACAGATGCCGAAGCTGCGTTACATTCAGGTAAAAACAAAAATCAAAAAAAAAAAAACAATTTTTTTTTCTTTCTCACTACTCTCATTCTCGCTAATTTTTTTAATTAATTATTTAATTTATTTCCTTTTTTTTTCACATACATTCATATACACGTACACACATACACACACACACACACACGCATTTATTCATATAAATAATTTTTGCTTTAAAATTTGATTTAATTTTGCTTAATTAATAAACAATAAAAATTAATATTTTATTGGCGCATTCTTAATTGTTTTGCATTTTTTTTTGCATAAATCAGTAAATTTTATTTTTTATCATTAATTTTACATATATATATAATTTTTTTTTTCTTCCCATTTCATCTCCATAATGATAATCACACTCCATTTTGTATAATTTTATGTTTTTAACCCTTTGTATGCCAACGTTTAATTTTTATTGTGTATTATTGCGCAGTGTATTGAACAGCGCAATCATACTCGTTGAGATTCAAAGGGTTAAATAGTCTAATATATATATATATTTTTTTTATTATTAAAAGATTGCTTATTAATTTTATTAACCCTTATCGGTCGTAAGTCACTGCTCATGTGACAACATTGTACTTTATCGCTGCGGTCGTGTATGTCACATAATGAGATGGAAAACTAGTAAATCAGTTTAAAATTTATTTGTGAGGTAAAGTATCAGCAATGGAGAACTCAATTTTCAAAGTATATAATTGAGTCTAAAAAAAAAAATGAAAAAACAAATAGATTTTCGACATTTCATTTACCAAAGGAACAACGAAACAACCTAATAAACGTATCTTCACATATGACATGCACTAACGATACCGATAAGGGCCAATTATTCATTAATTTTTGCTCTATATGGTGATCTTAAGATAAATGTAATTAAAAATTATAAACATAATTAACACTTGATCAACGGGTCTTTTTTTTTTTTTTTGCGTCGTGACGAGGTGCCGTTTACCTAGAAACTCGCACAACCGTAAGAATTAAAATAAAAAGTAATCTTTTATATTAAAGATGCGATTAAAAAATGATAAAATCGATAAAAACCGATACTGGTCGCTTCGTCGTTTATTTTTAGGCGACATATCGACTAGGAGTTAGTAGACCGTTGATCAAGTGTTAATAAAAATAAGAAAAGTAATAATTTTCTTCTTATCCTTTTGGTTGGCTATTCTTTTGGATTAAATATTTGAAAAAAAGAATAATTATCAGATTTATTAATTAGATTTAAGAGTTTTTCAGAAGACACACATACATACGGTGATTGGGTTATTTTTTAATTTATTTAAACAACACGGTGGTTGCCTTTGGGGTATCATTTGTTGTAAAAAAAAAAAAATTTTATTCAGAATCCAAATTTCTCCTATTTTTTTAATAAAAAAATTTTTTTTTTTTTCGCATATGACGATGCCCAATTAAATATGGATTTTTCTTCTCTTCTCTTCTCTTCTTTTTTTTTTGTTTTTGATTTCTGTTCCGTTTATTTAATTAAATAAATAAAAAAAATTAGAACATCGTCCCCATGGCCATGGTCCACGTGATGTTCCAATGCTACCACGTACAGAGTCAACATCTGAATTTATGCCGCTTGAAGATAAAGAAGTTGAATATTTTTTTGCATCAGATGCATCCGCTGTTATTGAGCATACAAATCGTGTTATTTATCTTGAGGTAAAAAAAAAAAAAAAAATGATAATGATTTTTTTTTGTCTGTCGTATCGTTGTGACAATTTTTTAATTTAAATTTAAAGGATGATGATGTTGCCGCTGTTAAAGACGGTGCATTAAGTATTCATCGTTTGAAAAAGTGTTTAGATGATCCTCATGCACGCGAAATAACAACATTAAAAATGGAAATACAACAGATAATGAAAGGAAATTATAAATATTTTATGCAAAAAGAGATTTTCGAGCAGCCAGAATCTGTTGTGAATACAATGCGTGGACGCGTTAATTTCCGTGATCAAACAGTTATATTAGGTGGTATTAAGGATTACATTCCAGAGATTAAAAGATGTCGCCGTTTAATGCTAATTGGCTGCGGTACATCGTATCATAGTGCTGTAGCGACACGTCAATTACTCGAAGAATTGACTGAATTACCGGTAATGGTTGAATTGGCTTCTGATTTCTTAGATCGTAATACACCGATATTCCGTGATGATGTTTGCTTCTTTATATCGCAATCCGGTGAGACCGCCGATACATTGATGGCACTACGTTATTGCAAGCAACGAGGTGCCTTAATTGTTGGCATAACAAATACTGTTGGCAGTTCAATTTGCCGCGAGAGCCACTGTGGTGTTCATATTAATGCTGGCCCAGAAATTGGTGTTGCCTCTACAAAAGCTTACACTTCGCAATTTATTTCGTTGGTTATGTTTGGCTTGGTAATGAGTGAGAATCGTATTTCTTTGCAACAGCGGCGCCTCGAAATAATCAAAGGGCTTGAGAATTTGCATCAACATATACAGAATGTGCTGAATCTCTATCAACACAAATCGCTTTTGATAATGGGTCGTGGCTATCATTTCGCAACATGTCTGGAGGGCGCTCTTGTAATATTTTTTTTACACATTCTCTCTCAATCGATTCGCGATAATAATTGTTAAACTTTTTGTTCACATTTGCAGAAAGTTAAGGAATTGACATACATGCACAGTGAGGGCATTATGGCCGGAGAACTGAAGCATGGACCGTTGGCGCTAGTTGATGACTCGATGCCGGTACTGATGATTATAATGCGTGACCCGGTTTACGTGAAATGTATAAATGCATTGCAACAGGTGACCGCCCGCGAAGGTCGTCCAATTATTATCTGTGAGGAAAATGATGTAGAGACAATGTCATATTCATCGCGAGCGCTTGAAGTACCAAGAACCGTTGATTGCTTACAAGGTATTCTGACTGTCATTCCAATGCAACTCTTGTCTTATCATATTGCAGTATTACGCGATTTCAATGTCGATTGTCCACGTAATCTTGCCAAATCGGTTACGGTTGAATAAATAATTTAGCGCACATATTAATATAAATGACTTAAAAATTTTAATCTCGCGGACCATTATATGAAAAAGTTAAAAAATTAAGAAATTTTAATTAAACTAATTTTAAGGTACAAATGTGCGACTTTAATGCACCAACGATTATCCAATTTGTATTCCTAATTTTTCTTCTTCTTCTTCTGTTTTTTTTTTTTATATACATAAATATTTATAATTATAAATACCCTTGTGCGCGTAAATACCGTAAACTATTAACCTACCCATGCATCCACCTATCATTCCCAATTTTTTTTATATTTTTTTATCGGAACGAAAAAAAAAAAAAAACCATCGAACGAAAAATGTCTCGCGAAAAAACAAATAACTGTGTTCCACATCTCGCGAATAAAATTGACAATGCGAAATGTTATTTTTATTTCTTCATTTTGTATTCTGTATTCTTTTAACCTTAAAAATTAAAAACAAAAAAAAAACTCTATCAATAATCCCCCATTTTAAATTTAAATTATGCAAGAAATCACGGTGGCTGGAAGCATTTATTCAAATTAAAAAATTTATTTAATCGTAATGTTTTTTTTTTTTTATTTATTTGTTGCATACTTATAGTAAATGTTGGTCTAGACCAGTGATGGCGAACCTATAACCCGCGGGTCGTCAGACAGTGACCCGTGCAAGCTTTTAAATGGCACAATCTTGATTTCCGAAGTAGATGCAAAAATGTATACACGTAGTGCAGATAATAATGATCACACACTGTAAATTGAAAAGATTATATTAAACGTATGGGATTACATATCAAATAATTTTGTATCAATGAAGAAACATGTAAATGCACTGTTCACGATATTCGTGTCTAAAATCTTCCAAGAGAAATAAACTTAGTAATGATATAACTGAGAAATGCGTTAAACGTATAAAAACCGAATATGGGCATAATCCCTATCTTTTGCATAGAGACCACTGGTTTTGTGACCCACGAGCTATAGTGCTGAAAAGAAATAATTAACTAAATTTGACCCACATCCCAAAAACGTTCGCCATCACTGGTCTAGACACACATCTGTCATCAATCCTAATTTTTTAGTACTTTCAGGTATTTCAGACACAAAATAATAAATAATTGTTTTATTTAAAAATATTTATAATAATTAAGTGAAAATCAATGCAAAATACTTTGTTTTACTTTTGTAATTCTTGTTGGTCTAGTGTGCTTAGGCGAAAGGTTTCTATTTGGGATGTTTAGGGTTCGTATCTCACCGTCGCGTAATTTTTCAATACAGTTTTTTTTCTTAAATCTGGACATGGACATTTGTTCTAATGACGACAGCAGTTTCAATAGCCCAGTCACCACCACCACCCACCCACAATAGAATAAAAATTTAATAAAAAAATTGTTAAAATCGCACTTGAAATCCTATCAGATAATAACAATTTTTTTGCGTTTTTTAAGGAAACCCGTAGTCCGATTTGGCCGAGTAAGGTATCAATCGACGCTGTATTTTATAGCGCATCTGCCTGCATTAAAATTTTTAAAATACACCTGTAAGTTTTCTTAATAATTGTGAAAAACATGACATAATTTTATAATAGCTGCCGTTATCAAACGGTGATACTTACATTGACGTTTTTGATATCAAAAGATGCGCTACAGAAACATCTATCATATTATGGCATTCCCGATAAGATCGGTAAAAGGGTGTCCTTAATAAATCAAAAAACAGGATGCAATTTTCCGTTTGTTTCGTTTAGTTTTTAAGGAAACCCGTGCAGCGATTTCATCGAGAGTAGTATCGTAGGACGTGGTTTTGCGTAGCGCATCTACCTGTATCAAAAATCCGGAATTAATCAACAGGTGTTCCTAACAATTGAGAAAAACGTGACTTTAAGTAATCATGCAACTTATATTGATGTGTTTGGTATCAATATATGCGCTCTAAAAAGTGCCAACGAATGAGCCTACTCTCGATCCGATCCGTCCACGCGTTTCGCTAAAAAACGCGAAAAACTGATCCCCAAAAATAACCAAAATCGGTTGTTGTTGTTGTAATTGACTTTTTTTCAACACACTTGTGTTTTATAAATATCTGGAGAATATCTAATTCTGGAGAATGCTAAAAATGTGAAAAAAATGCTTTATTTTTCACGAAAATTTTATTTCATTTTTTTTTTTTTATTCTATTTTTGAACTTATCCCTATTCCTTCCTTTTCTTCCTTATTGTTAGTAGTAGTTTGCACTGCCGTCTCCCCATATACACCATACCATCATTTCAGATAAATTAAAAAAAACCCAATAATGAAAAATTACTGCGTTGAGCAAGAATCGAACCCGAAAACCTTAAAATTCGTAAGTCATCGAACTAGCAACCACAGCTACCAATATACTTGCAAGCAAATACTTATCTGATAGGATTTCAAATGCGATTTTAATGAGTTTTTTATTAAATTTTTTATTCAATTGTGGGTGGGTGGTGATAACTGGGCTGTTGAACTGCTGTCGTCATCAGAACAAATTTCAATGTCCAGATTTAAGAAAAAAACTGCATAGAAGCAAATCTGCTACAGCAATAATCGAACCCCAATTACTCCAAATACAAACCCATCGATTTAGCGCACTCCGCCAACGAGAATTACAAAAACAATCAACCTATTCTGCATTCACTGCATTTTTGTTTATTTTATTATTAAAAAAAATATCTGAAAAACCGTGAAAATGCTGAAAAACTAGGATTGAAAACAATTAAGGAATTTAATAAAGAAAAACTAAAAAACGTCTCGAAACTCAAAGCATAAAATTTATTTAATTATTTTTTTATTTATTTAAGCAAACAATTTATAGAATTTTTCACTAAGAACACAATCAAATAATTAAAATGAAATTTTGATTTTCTTTTTTGGCCACCAAAAGCATTTCCTCAATTATTTGTCTATTCTCTCCACCAGATTCCAATTCCACTAAATTTTATATGGATATCCAGACACTAGAACAGCAACGTCTAAAAAAATAAATAGAGAAACAATAATTGTTTATTCATCTTATGCTAAACAACAGCAAAAGTAAAGTTTTCTCTTAGTTTGATTAAAATAATTAATTAATTACTATTCATGACAATTTATTATATTTTTATTGAATTTCAATTAATTTATTTACACGACGATCTGGCTGCATATCGTATTTGTTATATATTTCTATTGTCTAGTTTTTATTGTCTTGCATTTAGTTTAGTATAGTTTGATTGTGAAGGGATCAGCTGGGATCAAGATGAAGAGTTTACTATGGTATAAAATAAATAAAATAACACAAATATAGTAACGTTTGTGGAACTTCGGATAATTGGGCCAGCCGCTTAATCGGTACAAATTGCACTAGTATAAATGTATTTCGATTAAACGGTAATCTACTGTATATATTTTAATGAATAAAAAATTTTACAAAATAAATTAAATACTTAATTAAAAATCACATAAATTAGAAAATTACAATGAACATAATAATTGACACATTTAGATATATATATATATCGAGTCTTGTTAAAACCACTGTACAAACCAGTACTACAAACAAACAAAGAAATATTAAAATATAAAAATTTAAATAAAATTATAATAAAAATATTATTATACATATAGTGTTTAAATACAAATGAATATAAAAAGAAACAAAATTGTGAAAATAACTAAAAGTTATTAAATTAAAGGCTATATATATATACCTTTAAGGTTTAATGCCAGATAAATGTAATATTATAAAAAGTAATGATCAAATAAAAGATTATAATGAAAATCTAAATAAAATAAATAGTGAAAATCATATAATAGATAATACACAAGTTGATATAACTACAAAAACAATCAATAAAAAAGTAAAAAAAATAGAAATTAAAAGACTAGGAAGCAAACCTAAAACGACAACAATTACAATGACTACAAAAAAAAAAGTAAATATGGAACTAAAAAAAGAAGTAACGAAATTAATGCAGGAAGCAGAGAAGACGAAAAAACATTTAAAAGACATAAAAGGAAGCCAAGGATAAATACAATTAATAAATTAATAAACGCAGAGACAGTATTAATATGGAAACTAACAATTACGAGCACATGGATAGCAAATCACAAGAAAAAGATGAGTTTACATTAGTAATAAATAAAAATATTAATAAAAATAAAGTCAACAACAATAATAGTAATAAAAATAATAATTTTAATGAGAATAATATTGAAAACAAAAAAATAACGCAGATACAGTAAAAAACGACAATAAAAAAATACCACCAATCAATATATTCAAAAACAAACCAAACGATTTAATAAAAATATTATCCACTAATTTAAACATTTAAACCAAAAAATGCAAAACTATAAACACGTTTAATCAAACAAAAATAGGAACAAAAATAATATAAATGCAAATGACTATACTTATACGCCAACATGTGACAAAATAAAAACAATTATACTTAAAGGATTAGATGGTTCAGAAGAAGAGGACCATATACTAGAATTATTAAATGAAAAAAATTTATAAAACGTAGAAATAATTAAGGTTAACAGATCAATGGCAAATAATATAAAACTTCCGATCTATGTAATACAAGTTTCACCTGAAACAGATACAAAACAATTATACTAACAATAAATATAATTAAATAACATGGTGATAAAATGGGAAACATTAAATAAGAAACAGACAATTATGCAATGCAAAAGATGCCAAAGATATGGACATGCAGCACCAAACTGTAATATGAGCTATAGATGCGTGAAATGCTGCAGTATACCTACCAACCACATGGACCAGGGGAATGCAACGTAGCAAATGAAAATAACCAAAATACAATATATTGCACATTATGCAAAAAATTAGGACACCCTGCATCATACAAAGGATGCGAAAAATATAAAGGAATGGTCCAAAATATAAATATTAAAAGAGAAACAATGTTTAAGAAAAAAGAACAAATACCTATAAATAGTAATAATAATTATATAAAACCAAATTTAAAATTTAAAATTTAATGAATTGTTTAAGGAAGTGACGGCAAAACAACCAACAAGAATACTACACACAACGAATGAGAAAACAGATGATGAATAGATATTTTAAATAAAATAAATAAAATAGGAATGAACACAATCGAACACAATAAACAACACAAGAAGAATAGATCAATTATTTAATAAACATATTAATGAGAACAATAACAATTAATACAAATCCAATGATAATCGCAATCAACATAAATTCATTAATTTCACTGCATAAAACATATGAACTATTAAAAAATAATTAAAGAAAGCAACCCAGACATTATACTACAAACAGAAACAAAAATAAATGATAAGAATAAAATAGAAATAGATGGATGATAGAATACTATCAGAAATGATAGAAGGAATGTAATACAAGGAGGAGGATTTAACAATAATATTAATGTATGCATCATAAATAAAAAAATAAAAACAAAACACGAAATTAAATTCAAAAAACGTTACACGCTCAACCGTTGGACGATATTCTTTTATTTTTATATTATTATTATTATTATTTAAATTCTCTTTTATTAATATTGCCGGTTGTAAATATGGTTTACATATAAAACGTCTACGTGCAATATCAATTTCATAGCATTTTAGCATTTTTATCCATTATCCAATCATTTGTTATATAAATATTATTATCATTTGTTTGTTTTAAATTTAAATTTTAAATCTTTATAAATTCATTATCACTATTTAATTCAATATCTTTTATTTGTTTATTATAATCATTTAAATTATATTCATATATTATTGGTTTACGTATAAAACCATAACCAGACGATGTTATTGTGCCAACATATTTATTATTACGATATATTGGTTCACCGCCCCATGGCCATACATCCATATTCGGATCAATATCATTTAATACGAACATAACTAAACGTTCACATATACCTTTATCTTTTTGCTTTTTTAATGCATATTTACCAATGAAATATTCTTTCTAAAATTGAATAAATAAAATTATAAATTAATTTATAAAATAAAATAAAATAAATAAAAATTCTTACATCTAATTATTAAACATAACAACCATTTCCTGCCTCGTATGGTGTTATTGAACTGGTTAACTAACTCTTCACCCCAAAATGGTGTAAATTTTTCAATACGCATAAAACGTTGTGTAAATATTCCAACATCTTTAGCACCATAATCATGACCCACCTTATATATATATATATATATATATATAAATTTATACACGAATAATATAAAATAATTAAGTTTATTTAATTACCTGCATTAAACGTTGATAAACATGTATAGCATATTCTGATGGTATAAATAAACAATAACCAGGTAATAACCAGGTAATTCACCAGTATGTGTTAATGACATAACCATAACATCACTTGCATAACCAATATTCATTTTTTTATATTGAAATGGTGATAAATTTGGTCCAACAATATTTTTTAATAAATTAGATTTTCACATGACAATTTTTAATAAAAATTTAACTAAAATAATAATAATAAACGTCCATTTGACAAAACATCGAATATCAATTGAAAAAGATCTCTCGATCTTTTGTCGTTAAGCTATCGTTACTCAGATTTTTTCTATAAAACACTTTTATTTTATTTTATTTTATTTTATGCATAAAAACATGTTTTTGATTTTTTTTCTTTTCTCTATTTTTTGGTGGAATGTTTATGTAAATATAGAAAAAAAATATATAAAAATATGTAAAAATATGTAAAAATTTCTTAAGTTTCACGATATAACGAACACACTATCGGCGGGGTACCGTATACGTTGGACACATGTATATTCTTTATTTTTGCAAAAAAAATTTTTATCAATAAAATATGTATATATCAGTGATGGCTAACCTTTTTGGGAAGTGGCTCAAATTTTTGTTAATTATTTGTTTTTTAGCACTAGCTCATGGATCACAAAACCAGTCGTCTCTATGAAGAGAGATAGATATTCCGTATTCATTTATTTAACGTAACTTCTCAGTCAATTCATTATTTAATTTATTTCTGTTGACCCGAATATCGTTAACAGAGTATTTGCTAGTTTTTTCATTGATACAAAATTATTTGGTAAAGAATCTCATACGCTTAATATAATAATTTTCTACTTCGGAAATCAAGTGTGGGTCATTTCAAAAGTCTGCGCGAATTAGTGTCTCCCCCACGGGTCATAGGTTCGCAATCACTGTTACATATTAAAAAAAAAACAAAAAACACCAATACAGTAATGACTGTGAAAGGTCGGAATAATTAAGCCAGCCGTCGTCTTTCGATTAAACGGAATCTACTGTATATATATAGATATAGATATATAAATTTAAATAATCAAAATGATTAGCGTAGCTAATTTTCTATAGTTTATAATCATTATTGAAATTATTTTTCGTAAGTGCGTCGTATCACTGTGAAAAGTTTGTGTTTTCCTTTTTAATTTTATTAACGAACGGTGCAAGTAGATAAAACAAAATAAAAATAATTTAATAATTAACTTTGTGATATAAATTGATTTTGTTTAAGTGAGAATAAACGAATGATTTTCCAATGTAAGAAATTGTTTTTATTATTATTATTTTTTTTTTTTTATTTTTTATTTTTTTTTGCCTCAAGAAAAATCGTCTCATATCTGTATTTATATTAATAATATTTTCGGATAGAAACAAGGTGGCTGAATAACGTAAAAATTCATAAGAAAATTAAGAAAAATGGATCAATCAGAAAATGTTGATTCAGACAGTAAAACAAGAATTTCTTCTCGCGGAATAAAAAGAGCAAATGAAGAAAAAGATGTTAATCAAGTAAAAAAACAAAAATCAGATCAATCAGTCGGATCAAACAATCAATCGGATCAATCAGAAAATGTTACACGTCTTAAAACTTCTATGGGACAATCATCAGTTCAGAAAAAGCAAAAAACACTTAAAGTTGATTGTGATGAAAATACACTGAAAGATAGTAAACCAAGAATTTCTTCTCAAGCAACAGCACGAATTTCTCGCGGAATAAAAAGAGCAAATGAAGAAAAAGATGTTAATCAAGTAAAAAAACAAAAATCAGATCAATCAGTCGGATCAATCGATCAATCGGATCAATCAGAAAATGTTGATTCTGATGAAAATCAATTAACAGATGTTAATCAAGAAAAAAAATCAGATCAAGCTTATTCTAAGGGAGGATTAGTATACAGTGTACATGGCATTATCTATCAGTTAAAACTACTAATGATATTTTTATATAAAGGAGTACAAAAAAAGTATTCATTTCGTTTAGCTACAGAGTGGGATGCTGCTGAAAAGTTCGATGACTTAGTTTTTGAATACACAGAAGATGAGAAAAAAGTATACCGGTTCTTGCAAGCGAAGCATAAGCAAGATGAATCGGAAAAGATTTCTATTAATGATTTACTCACAGAAACAGATGGAGCATTTAGTCTACAAAAATATTTTATTTCTTATCGTAAAATTAAACAAAAGCCAGAGTTTAACGGACAAAATGATGTATTAAAAGACTTTGTTATTTGTACAAATATTGATCTAGATGATGATTTGCAAAGTAGTTTTGAAAGATTAGGAGATGAAGATAAAGATAAAGATGATATTTTAGATATAGATGTACAAAGTAATAGTAAGCAGTCTAAACGTTTAAAACTTAAAACAGATAAAACAGATAAATTTCATCAAAACGAAATATATAAACGGATATTTTCCGTATTAAAAAATTCATCAGATCTAAACAGATTAGTAAAGGAATTAGCTAAGCATGTTTTAGAAGAAAAACAAATAAATTTCTATAATCACCTCTTTAAATTGTATAAGCGTGCTTTAATAGAAATGAAGATAATTGATACTAAAAATAAAAAAATTTACGATAATTTTATTGCTAATCATAATCTATCAGAGCCAGCGGAAAAGTTTCGGGACTTATTTCAGAGAGAATATTTAAATATTAAAAATCAACCTATACCAGATAAAAATATATGGAACGAAATAAAGGGTAAAAAATTAAGTTTATCTAAGGAATTTGAAAAGATATATCAGTTCAATGATAATCCACGGATATCTAATACAGAAGAATTTGCTAAAGCAATCGCTGAACTAATTACCGTATCACAACACAAAGTCATCAAAATTGATAGAAAGAAAAAATTTATTGATAAAAATATTGATATGTTAGCTGGACACATACTGATTGCTGATAGTGAGGACGAAAAGGATCAAAAGATAATGTTTAGATCAGTGTTTTTAATAGAAGCCGATAAATCATTAAAAGGATTTGGTAATTTAGAAGATTTTAAAAATAAACTCAAAGCAGAACTGAACAAAAAAAATATAAATTTTGATCAGCTTCATGATTATAAATTTGAAATTAATTCTTTTAAAACTTGTGTAGAGGGAAAACAACGTTTTGAAAGTACTCTGCCAAATGATTATGTAACTGATGAGGAGATAAGCGAATTTTTTGAAAAATTAATATTTGCTGTGAACCAACCTAATGAGAAAGAATTAGGAAAGATTATTGAAAAAATAATGGGTAAGGATTGTAATTTTAATTTAATTAATAATGAGTTTGTGGCAAGTCAATTTCAAAAACAAATGTTAGATTGGATGAAAGAAAAGAAAGGAAATTTTCTTACTTATAAAGATGGTCAAGGATTTTTTGACAAAGCAAAGGAAAACTTTTCTGAAATAGTAACAATTGGTCATACGTTAGAGTATCACGATAAGATTAAAAAGTATGGCATACTTTTTGATAAAATTCCAACAGAATTAATGGATTTTTTAACATCAGATGACAATGATAAACAAATTTTTAATCTAATTTGTGTAAACAACAACAACATATTGGGTGCAATTAAGGTATGTCAAACTATCAAAAATATGCCTAAATATAAAAAGGATGATAGCCATATTTGTATACGTCTTGACTCACTTCTAAGTATTAATGATCATGTAATAAAAGCATTTAATTCAAATACAAATAACTTATTAGTAATCGATTGTAAAACAGCAGAAGACAATATAAATATAAAGAAATTATATGAAGAATTATCTAAAGTTATAAAGAGTAAAAATAATAAAAAAATAATTCTCATTACAAAAGATGGTGATACGTTAGCAGAAGAATTTAAGAAAGAATTTTCTTCTAATGATAAATATAAAGAAATAAAAGATAAAGATAATAATTTTAATGATCTTACTCGTGAATCACAAGAAATACTTCTAAAAAAACTAAAAGTTGTATTTCAAGGTGAAAAAGTAAATTTAGGTAGATTAATAGAAGAAAAGTCAAAACATCTAATTGATGGAAATGTATTAATAAAACTTATTGATGGTAATGGAATAAAAATAGGTACTGAACTTACTGATTTAGGTGATATTAAACCCTACTATATTGATCGAATATTCAATCGTCAGGTAAACATAATTAAATTAATTGAAAAAGACTTTGTGAATGAAGAAAATTCAAGATTTTTTTTTACACATAGTAGTCAAATTACTGAATCAAATTTAAAAAAAGAAAAAGATATAATATTAATATCTGATATAGATGACCATTTTATAGAATTATGTAACAATAAGGATTATAATAATAATAATATTCATTGGCTTAAAAAGGATGGTAAAAATCTTATATGGAAGCAATCACGCGGTGTTTCATCGAAAGTAATTGAGTTTATTGATAAAAAAAGTATTTCATATGATATAGAAAAAATTACTGATATTAAAGATAAAATGGTACTCATTGTTGCAGAACCTGGTATGGGTAAGTCTACTGTATTAACTAAGCTAGCAGAAGAAACAAAAAAATCTGATACATTATTATGGATTGTAAGAATTGACTTAAATGATCATACAAAATACTTATACGATATTTTAAAAAAGAAAATAAATTTTAATAATAATAAAGATAAAGCGATTGAGTTTCTATTAGGAATTGTTGATCTTGAAAAAGGCTTAGAAAAAGAATTATTTAAACGTAGAATTAATGATGAAGGTAAAATAGCTTTTTTATTTGATGGTTTTGATGAGATTAGTCCGAATTATACAGATATAGTTATTGAACTACTAAATCTACTTAAAGACACAAAGATAGAAACATTGTGGGTAACAACACGTCCACATATGAGAAGTACATTAGAAAATAAATTTAGTACACTATCTTATACTTTAGAGCCATTATCTACAAAGAATCAGAAAACATTTTTAAAGAATTTTTGGAAGAATAAGTTAGATTTGAATATCGATAATGATAAACGTTCAAATGGTTATATTGGAAAATTAATTAAGTTATTAAAAAGTTCTATTAATGATAAAGAAACAAAATTTACGGGAATACCATTACAAACAAGAATGTTAGCTGAAGCATTTCAAGGTAAATTCAAAAAGTTTTACAATTCTGACGAACAAAAACCAAATTTACCTAAAAAACTTAATCTGGTCGAATTGTATGAGCGCTTTGTCAAAAGAAAATTCAAATTGCATCTTGAGACAAAGCAAAACATTGATCTTTCAAAACCTGGCAATAATTATAAAAAACAATTTCCAACTTTAAAAGAAACACACCAATTATTAGCATTAAGTATGCTTTTCTCTGAAGAAGATTTAAGTCAACGTCTTTCCATTAAAAATGAGAAAATAAAAAAATATAAAAAAAAGATGGAAAGTGGTTACGAGAATATAGGTATTATTAATAATATTATCAATGGAAAACCCAACTTCGTTCATCGTACTTTCGCTGAATATTTTGCTGCACTATGGTTTGCTGAACTCTGCTTTAAAGGTAATCTAAAAGAGCAAAAAAAAAATTTTCTACTTGAACATACTTTTAAAAAAGAAAATGGAGTAGTACGTAATTTCTTTGATCGTATACTTACTAAGGATGAAGAAAATGAAAATAAATATGATGTAACTCATATTGCAGTTTTGGACAATGATAAAGTCAAGATTAATGAATTATTATCAGATTCAGAACAGAGAAAGGATATAATTAATGCTACTGATAAGGGAGGTAGAACAGCACTACATTTAGCTGCTGCGTATGCCCATTCAGATATTGTTCAGATTTTATTAGATCATAATACAAATGTTAGTATAGCTGATGACGTCTTTAGTTGGAGTCCCTTAAGGTATGCTGATAGATGCCATTACTGGAATATAGCTGAATTGCTTTTGCAAAGAGAAGCAGATGGTGATCATATGGTTGCGGCAATAAGCAGCATTAATAACGGTATTGTAAATGAAAGAAAAGAGACTTTATTACATATAGCTGCTAAAAAAGGTTACTTGAAGTTTGTTAAAGTTTTAATAAGAAACAAAGCTGATGTTAATGCTGTTGATAGAGATAGAAAAACTCCTCTACAATTAGCTGTTAGAGAATGTAAACTGAATATAGTAAAGTATTTCGTAGAAGATGAAAAGTTTAATGTTAACATTAGAGATATAGATAGGTGGGTTTTAGAGTGCTTGAATACTGTACGTGGTGACTTAGATAGAGCGAAATACCTTATTAAAAACAATGCTAATTTTACTGTTGTCGATAAAAGTACTTCTTTTAAATGGTATACTGGTGCATTGTTTGATAGATTAAGATACTTTAGAGATGACAAAAATATTGACTTTGATATCAAGAATTACATTGGTCTAATTCTCCTTTACATAGCTGGTGGTTCGAAAAATGGACTGTTTGTATTAAAGTATCTTGTAGAAGTCAAGCATGTTGTTTTAGACACTCAAGATATAGATGGAAGTACTCCTCTGCACATAGCTGCTCAATATGGTAGATTAGGTGTAGTAAATTATGTACTAGATACAGTTGAATCGAAACTATTAATTGAGTTGCTTTTTGATATTGAAAAATATGGGATGACTCCACTGCACTATGCTGTCCTAAATGATCATTCAGCAGTTATTGATACTCTATTAAGTAGAATGAGGAATTACGAAGAGAATTTAAAAATGTTAATTTCTGATCAAGAAAGTGAGGTGAATGAAATTGATTGTGATAACTGGTCAATAGTAAAGCCACTATTAGAAAAAGGAGCAAAAACTTTCATAAAAAATAAACATCATACAATATTACATGAGGCAGTCAGAGGTGGTAAAAAAGAAATAATAAAATTAATAATAGATAAAATTAAAGAAAAAAATGCGAATTACATTGACTTACGCGATAGTGAAGGTAATAGTCCATTGATGTGGGCTGCCAGATATAACAACGACGATGCGACAAAGATATTATTAGCGTATGGAGCAAATTTAAATGTTAAAAATAAAAATGGAAAAACAGCATTATATTTGGCTGCTTCCAATGGCCATGAAGGTATAGTAAAGCTTTTGGTTGACAAAGGTGCTGAGATTAATGTTGCTGATAAAAATAAAAGAACTCCTCTACTCTGTGCTGCTTTTGGAGAAAAATGGAGTACAGTAGAATTTCTTATTGAAAAAGGTGCTGAGATTAATGTTGCTGATAAAAATAAAAGAACTCCTCTACACTATGCTGCTTTAAGTGGAAAATTAAGTACAGTAGAATTACTTATTGAAAATGGTGCTGAGATTAATGTTGCTGACCAAGATAAAAGAACTCCTCTACACTGTGCTGCTGTAGAAAGAGAATGGAGAACAGTAGAATTTCTTATTGAAAAAGGTGCTAACGTTAATGCTGCTGACAAAGATGGCGAAGTAGTTCTGCATAGGGCTGCTGCAGTTGGTAACTTAAATATAGTAAAATTTCTCGTTGAAAAAAATGCTGATTTTAATGCTCAAAACAATGATGGCAATACTCCATTACACTTGGCTGCTTATGGGGGCAAACTAGATACTATCAAATATCTTATAGAAGAAAAGAAAGCTGATTTTAATGCTCAAAACAATGATGGCGATACTCCATTACACAAGGCTGCTTGTTGGGGCGAACTAGATACTATCAAATATCTTATAGAAGAAAAAAAAGCTGATTTTAATGCTCAAAACAATGATGGCGATACTCCATTACACGAGGCTGCTTATGGGGGCAAACTAGTTATTATCAAATATCTTATAGAAGAAAAAAAAGCTGATTTTAATGCTCAAAACAATGATGGCAATACTCCATTACACTTGGCTGCTTATGGGGGCAAACTAGTTATTATCAAATATCTTATAGAAGAAAAAAAAGCTGATTTTAATGCTCAAAACAATGATGGCGATACTCCTTTACACTTGGCTGCTTATGGGGGCAAACTAGATACTATTAAATATTTTATAGAAGAAAAAAAAGCTGATTTTAATGCTCAGAACAATGATGGCAATACTCCATTACACTTTGCTGCTCATGGGGGCAAACTAGATACTATCAAATATCTTATAGAAGAAAAAAAAGCTGATTTTAATGCTCAGAACAATGATGGCAATACTCCATTACACAGGGCTGCTCATGGGGGCAAACTAGTTATTATCAAATATCTTATAGAAGAAAAAAAAGCTGATTTTAATGCTAAAAACAATGATGGCGATACTTCATTACACTTGGCTGCTTATGGGGGCAAACTAGATACTATCAAATATCTTATAGAAGAAAAAAAAGCTGATTTTAATGCTAAAAACAATTATGGCAATACTCCTTTACACAGGGCTGCTCATGGGGGCAACCTATATACTATCAAATATCTTATAGAAGAAAAAAAAGCTGATTTTAATGCTCAAAACAATAATGGCAATACTCCATTACACGAGGCTGCTCGGGGGGGCAAACTAGATACTATCAAATATCTTATAGAAGAAAAAAATGCTGATTTTAATGCTAAAAACAATGATGGCGATACTCCATTACACGAGGCTGCTCGGGGGGGCAAACTAGATACTATCAAATATCTTATAGAAGAAAAAAAAGCTGATTTTAATGCTCAAAACAATAATGGCGATACTTCATTACACTTGGCTGCTTATGGGGGCACACTAGATACTATCAAATATCTTATACAAGAAAAAAAAGCTGATTTTAATGCTCAAAACAATGATGGCAATACTTCATTACACTTGGCTGCTTATGGGGGCACACTAGATACTATCAAATATCTTATAGAAGAAAAAAAAGCTGATTTTAATGCTAAAAACAATTATGGCAATACTCCTTTACACAGGGCTGCTCATGGGGGCAACCTATATACTATCAAATATCTTATAGAAGAAAAAAAAGCTGATTTTAATGCTCAAAACAATAATGGCAATACTCCATTACACGAGGCTGCTCGGGGGGGCAAACTAGATACTATCAAATATCTTATAGAAGAAAAAAATGCTGATTTTAATGCTAAAAACAATGATGGCGATACTCCATTACACGAGGCTGCTCGGGGGGGCAAACTAGATACTATCAAATATCTTATAGAAGAAAAAAAAGCTGATTTTAATGCTCAAAACAATAATGGCGATACTTCATTACACTTGGCTGCTTATGGGGGCACACTAGATACTATCAAATATCTTATACAAGAAAAAAAAGCTGATTTTAATGCTCAAAACAATGATGGCAATACTTCATTACACTTGGCTGCTTATGGGGGCACACTAGATACTATCAAATATCTTATAGAAGAAAAAAAAGCTGATTTTAATGCTAAAAACAATTATGGCAATACTCCTTTACACAGGGCTGCTCATGGGGGCAACCTATATACTATCAAATATCTTATAGAAGAAAAAAAAGCTGATTTTAATGCTCAAAACAATAATGGCAATACTCCATTACACGAGGCTGCTCGGGGGGGCAAACTAGATACTATCAAATATCTTATAGAAGAAAAAAAAGCTGATTTTAATGCTAAAAACAATGATGGCGATACTTCATTACACTTGGCTGCTTATGGGGGCGAACTAGATACTATCAAATATCTTATACAAGAAAAAAAAGCTGATTTTAATGCTAAAAACAATTATGGCGATACTTCATTACACTTGGCTGCTTATGGGGGCACACTAGATACTATCAAATATCTTATACAAGAAAAAAAAGCTGATTTTAATGCTCAAAACAATGATGGCAATACTCCATTACACGAGGCTGCTCGGGGGGGCAAACTAGATACTATCAAATATCTTATAGAAGAAAAAAAAGCTGATTTTAATGCTAAAAACAATGATGGCGATACTTCATTACACTTGGCTGCTTATGGGGGCACACTAGATACTATCAAATATCTTATAGAAGAAAAAAAAGCTGACTTTAATGCTCAAAACAATAATGGCAATACTCCATTACACGAGGCTGCTCGGGGGGGCAAACTAGATACTATCAAATATCTTATACAAGAAAAAAAAGCTGATTTTAATGCTCAAAACAATGATGGCAATACTCCATTACACTTGGCTGCTTATGGGGGCACACTAGATACTATCAAATATCTTATACAAGAAAAAAAAGCTGATTTTAATGCTCAAAACAATGATGGCAATACTCCATTACACGAGGCTGCTCGGGGGGGCAAACTAGATACTATCAAATATCTTATAGAAGAAAAAAAAGCTGATTTTAATGCTAAAAACAATGATGGCGATACTTCATTACACTTGGCTGCTTATGGGGGCACACTAGATACTATCAAATATCTTATAGAAGAAAAAAAAGCTGACTTTAATGCTCAAAACAATAATGGCAATACTCCATTACACGAGGCTGCTCGGGGGGGCAAACTAGATACTATCAAATATCTTATAGAAGAAAAAAATGCTGATTTTAATGCTCAAAACAATGATGGCGATACTCCATTACACGAGGCTGCTTATGGGGGCACACTAGATACTATCAAATATCTTATAGAAGAAAAAAAAGCTGATTTTAATGCTCAAAACAATAATGGCAATACTCCATTACACATGGCTGCTTATGGGGGCGAACTAGATACTATCAAATATCTTATAGAAGAAAAAAAAGCTGATTTTAATGCTCAAAACAATAATGGCAATACTCCATTACACGAGGCTGCTCGGGGGGGCAAACTAGATACTATCAAATATCTTATAGAAGAAAAAAATGCTGATTTTAATGCTCAAAACAATGATGGCGATACTCCATTACACGAGGCTGCTTATGAGGGCACACTAGATACTATCAAATATCTTATAGAAGAAAAAAAAGCTGATTTTAATGCTAAAAACAATTATGGCGATACTCCATTACACAAGGCTGCTTATGGGGGCGAACTAGATACTATCAAATATCTTATAGAAGAAAAAAAAGCTGATTTTAATGCTCAAAACAATAATGGCAATACTCCTTTACACGAGGCTGCTCGGGGGGGCGAACTAGATACTATCAAATATCTTATAGAAGAAAAAAAAGCTGATTTTAATGCTAAAAACAAAAATGGCAGCACTCCATTACACTTGGCTGCTCAAGAAGGTATGGAGAGAGTAGTAAATTATTTATTAGACGGAGTTAAAGCAGATCACAATATCAAAGATAACAATGGAAAAATCCCATTAGATTTAGCTACAAATAAAGACATTATCGATTTACTTAGATCTTACAGCCAAAAGCAAAGGTCACATCAGGAAGGAGTTTAAGGTTTAGTTTCAGCGAAGGAAAGTTAATCAGTTCCAAATTCAGTGAATAAAAGAAAAAAAGAAGCTAAAGAGTGTGAATTATTCTGGGCCGATGTAGATGAATTTAATGAGGAAAAAGAAGATGTAAGGGATAACGGTAATATTAATAATACGAAAACAATAAAATAAAAAAAAAAGTAATATTCAAAATAAAACACAAGAATCACAGAACTACTGTAATCTACTGTATATATTTTAATGAATAAAAAATTTTACAAAATAAATTAAATATTTAAAACTTTATTAAAAATCACATAAATTAGAAAATTACAATGAACATAATAATCGACACAATATCTAAATATGTTTAATAAATTATTTATCTTTGATATGACCCTAAATGTTTATTTAAATTCGATAGATGATTCATTTATGAATCAAATGAGATAAGAATCATAATTCTAGAGTCATTTTTGGCGAAATGCGAGCCATAATAAACATAAATAATAGATAACGGTAGCTAACGGAACCCATGTACCGATTTTATTGCGAATTGTCTCCTTAGATTTGTGCCGTGATGCTGATTAAAATGGTACCAAACATAATAATCTAAATTGTCAAAAAATAATTATCACCATACAACATGACGCAGGATAACAATTCTTTTTGTTTTTTGCGTTTTTTAGGTAAACCCGTGGACCGATTTGATCGAGTAAGATATCAATCGACGCGGTATTTTATAGCGCATCTACCTGCATTAAAAAATCTGAATTTAATTAACAGGTTTTCTTAATAATTGGGAAAAACATGCCATAATTTTATAATAGCTACCGTTATCAAACGGTGATACTTACATTGACGTATTTGGTATCAAAAGATGCGCTATAAAAATATCTATCAAATTATGGCATTCCCGATAAGATCGGGCCAAGGGTGTCCTTAATAAATCAAAAAAACAGAATGCAATTTTCCGTTTGTTTTGTTTAGTTTTTAAGGAAAGGATTTCATCGAGAGTGGTATCATAGGACGTGGTTTTGCGTAGCGCATCTACCTGTATCAGAAAATCCGGAATTAATTAACAGGTTTTCCAAATAATTGAGAAAAACGTGGCATTAAGTAATGGTGCTACTTATATTGATGTGTTTGGTATCAAAAGATGCGCTCTAAAAAGTGCCAACGATTGAGCCTACTCTCGAAGCGATCCGTCCAGGCGTTTCGCTAAAAAACGCGAAAAACTGAACTCCCGAAATAAGCAAAATCGATTGTTGTTGTTGTAATTGACTTTATTTCCACACCATACTTACTTATATAGAGAAATCGCTTTGTTTCACTTGTGTTTTATAAATACCTGAATTCTGGGTGATGTTAAAAATGTGCAAAAAATGCCTTATTTTTCACGAAAATTTTATTTCTTTTTTTCTCGTTTTATTCTAATTTTTATGACTTATCCTCCTCCTATTCCTCTTCCTTTCCTTATTGTAGTTAGTTAGTTTAGTTTGCACTTCTGTCGCCCCATATATAACTCCATCATATTTCAATCGTTATAATCTCACGCAGTCTTCATATGAATAAGTTAAAAAAAACCGAATAATGAAAAAATTCTGCGTTGAGCAAGAATCGAACACGAAACCTCTAAAACGCGAGGAATCGAACTAGCAACCACAGCCACCGATATACTTGCGTGATTTTAGTTATCTGATAGGATTTCAAGTGCGATTTTAACGAAATTTTTATTAAATTTTTTATTCAATTGTGGGTGGTGGTGGTGGTGTATAACTGGACTGTTGAACTGCTGTCGTCATCAGAAGAAATTTCAATGTCCAGATTAAAGAAAAAAACTGTATAGCAGCAAATCTGCTACAGCAAGAATCGAACCCCCATCACTCCAAATACAAGCCCATCGATTTAGCGCACTCGGCCAACAAGAATTACAAAAACAATCAACCTATTCTGCATTCACTGCATTTTTGTTTATTTATTATTAAAAAAAATATCTGAAAAACCGTGAAAATGCTGGAAAACTAGGATTGGAAACATTTAAGGAATTTAATAAAGAAAAACCAAATAAACATTTCGAATTTATTTAAATATAATTTTTTTTTTTTTTTTTTTTTTTTAGAAAAGAATTGATCATTTAGTTAACACATGATCTACGGGTTTTTCTTCAAAAAATATTAATTAATATCTGTTGTTGCCTGTATTTTGGCGAATTAATTAAAAATAATTTAATTTTGTTTATCTGGAAAACGCGTAATTTTCCATATAACGTGATGTAAGTAAATATGATTTTTCTTTTCTGTTATGTGTTTCCCATAACGCGATCTTCATATTCATCGTATTTCGCACGATCACACACCAATCGCCGTTGGTAGGTGAGTTGATTGAACTAATAAATAATATAATAAGTAAGATTATAATACAAAATGTACTTTCCAAAATATTTTAATCCTCTATGGGCCCCGTGTCACTCGCAAGTGTTACACGCTAATAAATCCAAATTTATCCAACAAATAACAATATTGATGACCAATTGGTAGCACGATAAAACTGAAATATCAAAATAAATGCAATGCAGTTGGACTGCAAATAGAAACGTAAGGTAGCAATTCTTTTGAAATTTTTAGCAAAACCAACGCGATGGTTAAGCATAAATGTGTGATTGTTGTTTTTCGATGTGACTGCTTTTCACTGCTCGTTACTGTAATATCACAATGGTTAATTGTTTTCTTATTTTAATTAGTACATAATTTTTTCCCATTTAATATTTTATTATTATTATTATTATTTATAAATAATTAATTAATTTATATTTTTTAATTTTTATTAATTTATTTATATTTATTTATGTTAATAATTAAATTATAAATTATCATTTTTGATGGTTTTTCATATTGTTTAAATTTTACAAGAAATTAATTAAATTTATTTTATTAAAAGTTTTAATTATTTTGTTTTTTTTTTGTTTTTTTTTTTTTTTGGTTTTTTGGTTTTTTTTTTTAATTAATTAATTAAATTAGAAAAAAAAATAAACAATTATCAATAAATTATTATTATTCTTATTTTTTAATTATTATAATTATTATTAATATTATTTAATTATTTAATTAATTAATTAATTAATTAATAATTAATTAATTATTTATTTGTTGTTGTTGTTTTTGTTAGTTTTTAAATGTCAAAAAAAAAATGGTTTTTTTCTTAATTAATTTAAAAAATTTAAATATTAAAATTTTGTTGTTATAATTAAGTGGGGCCGGGCCACCCGGTACTGGGTAAATTTTTTTTTTTATTCACTTTATTATAAAGGGATCAGTGTGCACTGCGTTTATGCTGTGGATCGTTCACGATTGATTTACAGGATTAGCGCGATGACTAGCAAAGTGTCGTTTGCTGCTACTGATGCTGCTGATGCTGCTGCTATTGATCGCTACTGAATACTATTTCAGTTGCTGCCTACTTAACATTTGTACGCATGCGTTTTATAATAGTATGATTTAATTATTAATTAAATTAAAATATATCCCCCATCCCAGAATATATATATATATATATATATATAAGGGATAAATGCCCCAGAATATTGGGAAGAAAAGAAAAATAAACGAAGAAAAATGTTTACTCTCTTTCTGATGGAAGAGAGACAGTTGGATGGTTAATTAGTTTTAATTAAAAATTTTGGTTTTTTCCTTTTTTTTTACAATTAATTAATTAAATTCTTTTTCCTTTTTTTTTGCTATTTCTCCCTCTGCAATTTAATTAGTGGATTTATTTTCTTTTTTTTTTATATAAACTTAATTTATTTTATTTGAGTGGGGATGTCCATTAATTATGGTCCACAAAATAGGGGTGGGAGTGGAGGTGTGGTTTAAAGAAATTTAACAATTGTTGAAATTTCTATGAAATAATTTTATTATTTTGTTGGATTGTTAGTTTGACAAGAGGAAGTGACAAGGGGCAAGGGGTGTGGTCATTAATTGCGTAAAAATTGTTGATATAATTAATGGACAGCCCCTGATATATATATATATATTTAATTATGTGTGTATGTATTGTAATGTTTTGTTGTTAATTATTTTTATTAAATATTTTCAAATTAATTAATTAATTAAGTTTAATTTGATAGAGTGAGAGATAGTGAGAGAGTGAGAAAAAAAAAACGAAACAAAAACACAAATAAAGGAAAAAAAAAAAAAAGAAATTTAATTAAAAATTTTTAGATTTTTAGATTTTTTTTTTTTTTGTTTTATGTTAATTATTAATTTTGATAAATTAATTAATTTTATTGAAAATTAATTTACCTTAATTAAAATTATTATTAATTAATTAATTAATTAATTATTAGTAATTTTTATTAATTAATTATTATTATTATTAGTTAATTATTTTAAATAAGTATTTTTTTTTTGTTTTTTTTGTTTTTTTTCTTTTTATCTTTAATTATTTTAATTTTTTAAAAAATTTATTTATTAATTTTTTTAATTTTTAATTAAATTTAATTAAGGGTTTAAGAATTTTAAGTTGTTTTTTTTTTTGTGTTTTTAATTTTAATTAAGAAATATAATTTTTTATTTATTTTTAATTTGTTAAAACAGACACTTGTTTTTTCTGCTCTTAAATCTTAAATTTCACCTTATTTTTGCTCTTAATTAATTTAAATTTTTTTTTTTTTTTTTTTTTTGTTAAACATAGATAAATTGATTTTTTTTTTTTGGTTTTTTTGTTTTTTTTTTTTTTTAATTTCTTTACAACAATTAATGAAATTAATTAAATAAAATTTGATTTAACAAAAAAACAAAATATATAAAAAAAAATTGTTAATTAAATTAATTTTTCTAACCTAAATTTTAGCTATTAGTTAGATTAATTAAATTAATTAATTAATAAGAAAATTAAGCAAATTTTTTTTTTCTTATTTTTATTTTTGGGTAATTATTATG
The DNA here is from genome assembly GCA_963942525.1 of Ptychoptera contaminata. NCBI lineage: Eukaryota > Metazoa > Arthropoda > Insecta > Diptera > Ptychopteridae > Ptychoptera > Ptychoptera contaminata. Next base: position 1,659,364 of record OZ012640.1, read on the forward strand.
GCTACTTAGTTAAGTATCCATTTCTTAAGACAAAAAAAAAAAAGAAAAGAAAAGAAAAACCCAAAACAAATTTAAAATTCTAAATTAGTTTTTTATAAATGTTAATTTTATAATAAGATTAGGAATTAGATTTTTAAAATTTTAATTTTTTTTTTAATTAAATTAATGCCATAGCCACAGTCAAAACAAAGTCATTGAATTAGTGACCGGGTTTGTTTGTTTGTTTGTTTTTGTGTGTCACTAACTAATTAATGATTAATTAATTCACTTACATATGTAATCATAGCCATATACACGTTCAAATACATAAATACATTCACACACACGCAAGCAGGCACACACATATGCATACAATGTTTTTAATTTTTTTCCTTTATAAAAGACTGAAATTTCAGTCCCGCCTACCATACCCCTGTTTTTCATACATAGTTGTTGTTGTTATTGTTGATTGTGGTGAATTCAGGTGTTAAATTAGAATTCAGTGGTCCAGGGTTTGGTATGCGATTTTTTTACAAATATTTTGTTTTTTTTTTTTTTTTTTTTTTCTTAGCTTATTAATTAAATTAAATTAAATTTTTTTTTAATTAAAAAAACAAAAATTATGTTGACTGGTTGATTGACGGGACAAAGATGACAAATATACGATACAACAATATTATAAATTTTATTTTTAATTACAAACCTTTTTTTTTTGTTTTTTGGTTTTTTTTTTTTATAATTAATAATTTTAATTAATTAAATTAAGAAAAAAAAATTTTTTTTTTTTTTTGAAACAAAAAATATATATATACAAAGAAACTATTAATTAATTAAGAAAATAGGAAGAAGGATAAATGTTTTATTATTGCTATGTGTGTCTGGTTATGGCTGGGTGAGTGTGTGTATGTAATATGCACACATATGGAGGGGTTACACAGAGCACAATTAAGTTTTTGGATCAATTTATAGTCAATAAAAAAAATTAATCTTAACCCTTCGAATTCTGGCGCAATCGAACTATATAACTTTATAATCCTAGACACATCTAATCGCGTATTTTTTATCGTCCGATATACCGGCCTTTTAGGGTTTTTACCATCATATTTATCGGGCAGTTATACCGGGCCTTTCCGGTTCAAAGGGATTAATGTTAAAAAATCATAATAATTAATTAAAAAATAATAATAATTTATGTGTATGTGTGTAATACATATGTATGTATTTAATTTTTTTTTTTATATATAATTTAATTAATTAATTTTTATTTATTTTATTAAATTTATTACACAAACACACATAGGCACATACAAATAATGATCCATAAACAGTTATCACACATATCTTTTGTTGCAAAAAAAAAAAAAAAAAAATATATGGAGAAATTTGTGGAAAAACAAAAGAAGCAAAAAAAAATTGAAATAAATTTAGCAAAGAAAACTTTTCTTAATTAAATTAATTAATTAGTATAATTAATTAACTAAATTAAATAATTAATTAACTAAATTAAATAATTAATTAACTAAATAATTAATTATTTTAAAAATAAAAATATAGGAGAAGTTACAAAATTCAGTAGAATAATAATTAAGGGGACGTTCATTAATTATGTCAACAAAATAGTGGTGGTGAAAGAGGGGATAGGGTGGGGTTGGGGAGGGGATGCTGAAGAAATTCAACAATTATTGAACATTTCTGTGAAATAATTTTATTTTATTTTTTTATTGGACTGATAGTTTGACAAAAGGGAGGGGCGTGGGGTGTGGTCATTAATTGTCTAAAAATCATTGACATAATTTAAGGACGTCCCCTTATTTATAAATTTTTCCTCAAATCTACGAGGATGATAATTAAGAATAATTAAATAAAGAGAGGGGAAAAAACAATAACCTATAAAAAGGATAGAAAATGAAAGGAGAAAAAAAATTGTTTTTCATTAATTAATTAATTAATAGTTTTTTTGTTTTTCTTATATATATATTTTTTTTTTATGGTTTTTTCCTTATTATTTAAATTATTTTTTGTTTTATTTCTCCCTTATTAAGTCCTAGCTACAAGTTTTTTTTTTTTTGTTAATTTTTTAATTAATTAAATTTAAATAATTAATTAATTATGTATTCACAAATGAGAGATAAATTTAATTAATTAATAAAAAAAGAAAGTGAGAGAGAGAGAGAGAGAGTGAAAATAGAAAAATAAAATTTCATATTTTCTTCTCGTTTCTTTATTTCTTTCTTTCTTTCTTTCTTTCTTTCTTTCTTTCTCTCTTTTTTACTTTGTTCTTAATTAAATCTTAATTAAAATTTAATTTAATTAAATTTTTAGCAGAAGTTAATAATTTTTTTTTTTTTGTTTTTTATTTTATTTAATTTTTTTTTTTGATAACAGTAATAAGATTTGTTTTTGGTTTTTTTTTAAATTAAATTATTTTTTTATTTTAATTAATTAATTATAGAATATTTTTAAATTTTTTTTTTAAAGACAGTTTTCTTTTTTTTTTTTTTGCAATAAATTATTTTTTTTTGATAATTATTTATTTATTTAATTATTATTTTATAATTCTTTCTCTCTTTTTTTTTTTTTTTAATATATTAATTTAATCGTTAATCGTTTTGTTCTCTTTCTCTTTTTTAATTGTGTTAATTTTTTAAATTTTTGGTTAAGCTCTCTTTGGTTTTTTTTTTGTAAATTGCCACTCCTAATGCCACCATACCACACACAATACCACACACGATACCACACAGGTTCCTATTCCTACATTATATTTTGCATAAATTAATTCGTTAATATTTTTGTTTTTCTTTGGAAATATTTTTTAACGAGAGAGACTTTATTATAAAGTGTTTTTAGAGAGCCGATGAGAGACGGTAGAGAGAGAGAGAGATTCAATTTTTTGTAATTAAAAAAAAAAAAATTAATAATTATATTATTGAACACAGTTTAATTCTGTCATTTTTTTCTTAATTAATATTATTATTTGCTCTTTTACTCTCTGGCTATAAGCAACGAGATTGATAGTGTCTCTCTTTTGAAATGAACGTTTTGATAAAAAAAAAACAAGATGAGAGATTATTCAACAAATCTATGTGTGTGTGGTACATCGTTGGCATATTAATTTTAAGAGATTATAGAGAATGAGAGCAAGAAAAATTAAAGAGAGAGAGAGAGAAAAAGGAAAAAGAGATTACGAAAAATACAAGAAAAAAAAAAAACCACGTGATTAAAATGTTTGGTGATTTTTTTCTTATTTCTCTCCAAATTTTCTCAATTATAAATTTTTTATTTTTTTTTATTTTTTTCTTTGTATGTTTTTTTCGTCCAATTTTCATTATCACGAAAAGTTTTTTTAAATTTCTCTTTTAATTAAAGAAAAACATAAGAAAGAGAGCAAGAATAGGTTTTATTTGTTTGTTTTATAAGATAAGATTATGAAAACGATAAACAGAGAGCGCACGTTAATTAATTAATTAACAAAAAAATAAATGAATTATTTGAGTATTTGCGTAAGTATAATTGAGAAAATAGAGAGTCCGAAATAGATAGTGATAGAGACAGAGAATGGGAGAGAAAGAGGTAGGGAGAGAGAGTGGGGAAATAAATAAATAATATTTCGTTGTGTTTATTACATACAACTCCAAACGATGCACTAAAAGTGATTATCGTTTTCTCTTTAATTTAATTATAAATAATTAAGGGTGAAAAATTATAATACAGAGAGGGAGAGAGGGAGAGAGGGAGAGAGGGTGAGAGCGACAGCGAGAGAGAGAGAGATTAACAAACTATTTCCTTTCTCTTTAATTTCTACAAAAATTGTAGAATTTTTTTGTTTTATTTTTTTTTTTTTTTTTTTTTGGTTTTTTTTTTTTGTTTTCTTTTATTTTTTTTCGTAAAAATATGTAAATATTTAGTGTAAAAGAGTAAATAGTAATTTTTTTAATTTTTTTTTTTAATTTTTTAATTTTTTTTTTAATTTTCTTTTATGAGAGAAAAATTGAGAGATATATATATATATATAGATATTTATATAGATTTTTCTTTCATTTACCATTTTTGATAATTGTAAATAAAGCAATAAGAGAGAAAAAGAAAGACAGAGAGAGAGAGAGAGAGAGCAAAAATAGAGAAGAATTTCTTCGTCTCCTTTTTTTTTTAAGTTTTTTCGTGTTTTCTTTCTCTTATTTCTATATTTCTTTTCTTTAAACAAAAAATTCGCGGAGAATATATATATATATATATTAATTAATTAATGTAATTAGAGAAATATGGAAGAGAAAGAAAGAGAGAGAGAGAGAGCGTTGAGAGAGAAAGCAATCATATTTATAGAAATAAATAAATAAATATAAAAAAAAAAAAAGAGAAACAAAATAATAATAATTATAATTTATAAATATAAATTCTCTGTCTCCTAAATTTATTTATGATGATTAACAAAATCGAATGGGGTTGCACCACTTATATTGCCGGTTGCACTACGATGAAAATGTACATTCTGCCATTTATTATCCCGTTTATGCCAAACACGGGTCTCCTCTGATTGATGTGTGTGCGCATGTCCTTGCCTTTTTATTTTTAAATGAGAGAGAGAGAGAGAGAGAGAAAGAGAGAAGAAGAAAAAAAAAAGAGATTTTTTTAATTAAAAAATATTTTTTTGTTACCCCAACCAACCAACCCTGCTTACTTTGAAGTCGCCGCCCCCCCCCCCAAAAATAATTAACAAAAAACTAAAAAATTATTATAAATAAATAATAGTTTGCACTCTTTCTCTTCTTTTGAAAAAGAGATAAAAGAGACACAAAGAGAAATAAAAATTAAAAAAAATATTCACTTACTTATCAATGTATTGCGTTAATCTAACGTAGGCAATACAGGCTGCATCCTCTCCCAAAAGATGAACATGCGGATTCAAAATTGTTGTATTAATCGCCTTACAATTTTTACCTAACACTTTATTTTAATTTAATAAAATGAGAGAGAAAAAAAATTATATAATAATGCAGGAGAGAGAGAGAGAGAGAGAATTAATAATAATTTTACCATTTTCAAAATAAAACTTATGAAAGTCCATTCCCTCCACAAGATTACCAAGTGCTTCTGGTTCAAATGCTGTTAAATGGGGATCACAAATTTTTCTAGATAAGAAAAAACGAAACACAAAACGAGAGATTAATTATTTACAAAAAAAAAAATTAAATTAAATTAAAGAGAGAATAAATAAAAGAGAGAAAGAAAAAAGTGTGAGACAGATGAAAGAGAGAATTATCATTATAAAAAAAAAAAGAGAAAATATAAATCAAAGAGTAAGGAAAAAAACAAAATTAGAAAAAACAATTAACAGAAAATTAAGAGAGAGAAAGAGAGAGAGAGAGTAATTAAAGGGGTAATTAAAGAGATAATTAAAGAGATAAATAAATAAATTAAAAATAAAATAAAAAAATAAAAAAATATATTTCTCTACTAACGTGTAAGCATCAAAATCACCATTATTTATGGCTTCGATTAATTGTTCAGTCATTTTGATAATCTCTTGTCTTCGCGCTAAAAAAAGAAAAAAAAAAAAAGAAAAAAGAGAAACAAAAAAAAAAGAGAGGGAAGAGAGAGATATATATATATATATATATAATGAATTAATTATTAGTAATTAATTTTATTTTTATAAAAATAAATAAATAAAAATTTAAAACAATAATTTACAACAAAAGAAAATTAATTAAATTAATAAGATTCAAAAAAAAAAAAAAAAAAAAAAAAAAATTAAACAACAACAGTAGCATCTTAGTATTTGAGAGTAAATAGAGAGACATTTAATTAAAGAATCTCTCCTTTTTTTTTTTTGTTATATAATTTGTGGTATTTGTGTATTTAGTGTTGCGAGCAAATATGTAATTATGCGTTAATTAGCGATATGTATATATATATATCTATATATATGTGTAAGTGTATATGCGAGAGAGATAGAGAGGGGTCATGATTAAGAGAAGGGTCATGATTAAGAGAGGGGTCATGATTAAGAGAGGCGTCATGTTTAAGAAAGGGGTCATGATTAAGAGAGGGGTCATTATTAAGAAAGGGGTCATGATTAAGAGAGGGGTCATTATTAAGAGAGGGGTCATGATTAAGAGAGGGGTTATTTAATCTCGTGGACATAAATATATATATATATATATATAGGTTAATTTATATGAAAATCAAGCTCCTTTAAAGCCTAGAAAATGTAAAATTAAATACAGATAAGTGTAATTATGGCTGAATACAATTGTTTATCTAAATTAATGCAGAGAAAGAGTGGTATTTAGGGGAGAAAAGAGCGAGAGAACTAGATTCCGAGAAAAATATATATATATATATATATACAAATATAAATTCTCAGATATTCAGTATGTTATGGCCACATGGTATGTACTCGAGTATAAAAGAGAGTGAGAGTGAGTATATAATATTAATTCTATGACTTAAAATTAAATGGAAGAATTTTTTATATGGTTCCATTTGGCGTCTATTTAAAGGAGTTACGGGTTATATGTGAGTGGGTGGGTGTATATATATATATAAATATATATGTGTGTGTGTGTGTTTGTGTATATTATAAGTGTTTTCTTCTTTTTTATATTATACACGAGACGGGTGGGAGGATATATCAAAAAAAAAAAAAAAAAAAAAAAACAAAACAAACTTTTTTGACAAAAAAAAAAAACATAAAGAGAGAGAGACTATAATATATATATATATATAAATATAAATGTGTATATGTATATGTGTTAATTATTAACAGACACAGTAATTAATTAATTAAAAATCGAAACAAAAAAAAAAAGACAAACAGAGAGATAAAAATTTAAAAACGAAAATAGGGGGTTGTGATGACGACAACATTTATTTATCGACACAATTATAATTCAAATAAAAGAGAGTGAGAGAAATATTTTTAAAAAAAATAATACAAAAAAAAAGGATTAAAGTAGTGCCAATTTTGGGGGGGGGGGGGTCAGTCGCGTTCTATAAAAAAAAATTAATTAAGAAAAAAACAAAAAAAAATTGAAAAAGAAAAAAAATTATAAAATTTTTTTTTTTTGACATCCATTTTGACGGTTTTTGACATACCTGAACACTGGGAATTTGTTGACAGCTGATGACATGCCTTTGCCGGACAAACGATCCTTATGTCTTGAGAGAGAGAGAGAGTTTGGTATTTTGTTTGTTTGTTTTTTTTTTTTTGAGTTTTTTTTTTTTTTAATTATTAATTAAAGTTTGGAGCGAAGGAGAGTGAAAAAAAAATAATTAAATAAATAAATAAACACAAAAAAAAATGAGAGAGAGAGAGAAATTATATTTTGTTTTTTTTTTACATTTTGTGGATGGCACAATGAGGAGAGGAGGAATTGATTAATTAAGTATAAAAGGTGAATAAAAATTTGTTTGGATAATAAATTATCGCTAGACGATCATTAGACGGATACGATTCGTCATCCCCATTTACCGGTGGATTACAAAGAAATACGGGATGTTCTACGACATAAATAATACGACATTAGCAAATATCAATATCAAGACAGAACAACAATAATTAACGGCATCGAAAAGGAGAATAAAGTCTAAAGAATGAAATCTGGAGAGAGAGAGAGACAGAGTTATATAGTTATGGAGAAATTTAAAATCAGTCTAAAATTTTCACCAGTTTTTCACCAGTTTTTCTTTCGAAAAAAAAAACAATACAATCAAAATACTATTAATTAATAACTAACTGACTGACTGTCGTCTATCTGACTGATTGTGACTCACTGATTTAATGACTGACTTGTGACTTAACTAAGCTACAATTACATTACATCTAGGATAAATTTTTAGGCAATTTTGTGCATTTACAGGTGTGTGTATTTGGGGAAAATTGTGTTTTTTCTAACAACGAATTCCGAGGATGACGACAATCGACAACGGCGACGACGATGAGATGATAAAAAATAAAAAAAAAATTTAAACGATGGACGACGTCGGAAAAAACAACGATGCGCAATTATATAAAAAAAAAAAAAAAAAAAAAAAACAAATTACAAAAAAAAAAAAAAAAACTCACCATCACAATCAGGTGTTATAATTTCATGTTCATCAAGATCAATATCAACACCCAATGGATGATAGCCCATTTGCTCAGAATCCTCTAATTTAGATAAGAGAAAGAGAGAAAAAAATAATTAAATTTTTTCTCTTTTTAGTGTTTTAATGTAAGTGCTGTAGGTGTAGGTAAATGGTAGATGATGATGATGATGGTGGGAGGTAATAAATTGGTTATTAATGGTTATGATGATTAGTAATAATTGTGTTTGATAAGCTACTAGCCCCAACAGATAGAGAGTTTCAATTAAAGAGAGTGAGAGAGCGAGAGAAAAAGCTCCTCAAAAGATTTGGAACACAAGTGGACACTGCTGGACACAGATAGGCACTGTTTTAAAAAATTTAGTCAGGCATTTGGTATTTCAAAATTATTCCTAAAAATCTCTATATAATTAAAAAATAATTCCAAGGTATAAGAAGAGAGTAACGACACACTAAATACCATTTTAAATAAATAAATTCTAGCTGAATAGGTTGACAAACACTGGACAGACTAGGGATTGGATGCTTACTAGATATTTATTGTAGGTTTGCAAAAAAAATATTGCTATTTCTAAAGTTATTTTATTAATTTTTTTTTTTTGCACAAATTAATCATCGTCTTACCAGTTGGCATAGACTCAATACTTTCATCTTGATTAAAGTAAATTATTTCTGTAGATTTTTCATGAAAATTTTTATCATAAATTTCCTCAATAAATTCTTCTGTATCTTGTTGAGTTAATAATCCAAATGTTCTATTTATATTATAATCATTTGTTGTCAGATTAACTGTATGAAAATTTTCATTTAATTTTATTCTCTCTTGATCAATAATTTTCATTAATTTTCCATCATCATCATCATCATCATTATCATCATCTTGAAAATCTTCAATAGTATTTTCGAAGAATATAATTATATAGAACAACAACAATAACAACATGGAGAAAAAAAGATTATAAAGGAGGGAAACAACAACGAAAAAGGAGAATCCCACCGAATAAAAACTCCCTACGAAATGTATGAACAATAATTATTCTTTACAAAATTCCTGATAGATGATGACAATAGTGGTTGTGGTGGTGGTGATGGCTGCTAAATAATTTAAGGGGAAATTTTTAGTAAAAACAAACAACAACAAAAAAAAACCACAAAAAAAAGGTTAATTTAATTAATTGCGCAAACGCCAACAGCCAAGCAAACGATCAGTTTGTCGCATTTTAATTAATTAAAAAAAAAAATTTATTATTTTTATTTTTTTAAAGCAACAACACAACACAACAAGGAGAGAGAGAGAGAGAGAAAGAGAGTATTAATTAAGAAAAAAAAAATTAAAGGAAATTTCTTCACACACACACACACACACACAGCAACAAAACAAACCCACAAAACAAACGAACCTTGAACATTTTGAAGTAAATTTGCCCCAATTAGTGGTTGTTGTTGCTGTTGTTGTTGCGTTATTGATGATGAAGTTATTAATGTTGTTGCAGATAATTGTGGTATTGGTGATGTTATTGTTCCTATAATACCCGATGTTGTTGTTGTTGTTGTTATTAGTGTTGACGCTATTGTTGATGGTGTTGTTGGTGTTGTTGGTGCTGTTGGTATTGTTGTTGTTGTTGTTGTTGTTGTACCTGTTTGTCCAATTGTTTGCTGTTGTAAATTACCAACAATACCAACAGATGTAACAACAGTTGCAGCAGCTGCTGCAGCCGCAGCGGCTACAATTTAATTAATTAAAGAAAGAATATATATTTATTAATTATTTAAATTAATTAATTATATTTATTTTTTTTTTTTTTTTTTGATTGTTAATCGTATAATGATTTTTCTTCTTCTTCTTCTTCTCGTAGAAGAGATTTGTTTTACGGTTAATTTAATTTGTTATTATTGGTTGCGGTTATTTACAATTAAAATTAATTAAGCATTTGTTGTTGTTGTTTCTTATTCCTGTTCCTGTTCCTTGTTGTATTATTGTTTAATTCCTTATCAGTGTATTCCAATAAATAAATCAAAAAATTATTTTGCCACAAAAAAAAAAACAAAACAAAAAAAAAACAAAAATTAAGAAAGAAATAAAAAAAAAGCTTAATTAATTAATTGATTAGAGAATAAAGAGATGAGAATTTTTAATTAATTCGATCGTAAGACGATCGTAAAAATTAAAATAGAGAGTGTGAGAGAAGGGTGAAAAAGTAACAAAAGCTTAACGATCTTCTTTTTTTTATTTGTCAAAAAGCAACAACAACAACAACAATAAAACCACCCAAAAACCACCCTAATAGTAGGCAGCACCAACAGCATATTTATTATTCTTATTGGAATCGTTTGGAATGTATGACAAGTGGGGTAGAATGTGATACGTATGTACGTAGTTGTTGATGTTCTACGCACACACACACACACACACATAATGTCATCCCCCATCCCTATAATAGTGTTAGTTAAAACATTAAAAAAAAAAAAACAGTTAATTAATTAATTTTAATTATTTTCTTCACGTAGTAAAGTAAAGTAAAAAAAAAAAAACTCAGAGACGAAAACCTATAGATTAAAAGAAGAAAAAAAAGCGGACCGGACCGGACCATATTAGACCATATAAGAAACGGACTGGAGAATTATGAATTTAAAAAAAAAAAAGTGGGGAAACATTTCAATCGGTTTCTCTTTTTTCGATTGAATTGTATTGACTGGATACAAGGATACTGTTATTGGATACTGTGATATGGGAGATGCTCAGGTGAATCGGATTTTTATTCGATCTTTTTTAGGAAAAATTAAAAATTTATAAATATTATTTTTTTTTTTTTTTAATTTTCATTAGTTTTTCATTTTTTTTTTTTTTTTCGTTTTTATTTAAAAAAATTTACCTTCTGGATCTTTAGCTATAACCGTGGAGCTCCGGTCAACACCTCCCTTTTTATCTTCTACAAATTAATTTCAATTAAAAAAAAAAAAAAAAAAAAAAAAAAAAAAAAAATAAAACCAAAAAAAAAAAAAAATGGCAAAAAATTAATGAAAAATGACCAAAAAAAAAAAAAATTAATTACAAAGAGTGAGTGAAAGAGAGAGAGATAAAAAAAAAAAGAAAAATTGAGAGAATGTGTGAGAGTGAGTGATTGAGTGAGTGCGTGATTTAGTGAGTTAGTAAAAGTGAGAAAGACAGACAGAAATAAACGTAAAATAGAGAAATAGCATATGGGCGTGTGCGTGGGCGTGTGAGTGGGCGTATGAGTGGCCGTATATATGTGTGAATTAAGTGAATGTGTATGAGTGCATTTAGGTGACAAATTAATTAATTAAAGAAAAAAGAAGAAAAAAAAATAAAACCATTTTTAATTAAGAAAAAATTAAATTTAATTAACAAAAAATAAAAGATTCTGCTGTTGTGCTGCTGTTGCTGCTGCTGTTTGCTTGAGTATCGTGAATAATAGGTGATGCTAGACGATACCTTCCTAGTGGTTGATCAGTATTCAGATATCAAAAAAAGCTCTAAAATTAAGCACTTTTGTCTAGCTTTAAATCGTAGAGTTTAATTTTTTTTTGCAAAATACTAGAATCAAAATTTTCTTAAAAACTTTCATTATCTTAACAGATGATTATCATCATCATCATATGGCATCACCTGGCATCACATGGCATCAACAGCAACAGCAGTAAATAAATTTTAATTTTTTTAAATGTTTAAATGTGTTTATGTTTGCATATGTATATGTATAGTACGTATATGTGTATATGTGAATAATAGAGAGTAAAGACAAAGAGAGAGAGTAATTTTTTTTATAGTATCTGTGAAAAATGTGTTAATTAAATGGATTAATTAGTAGCGGATAGTAGTTTAGCGGAATTTTACTTTATTCAATTATTAATTTGTATAGATATGATCTCACCATCAATTCTCAAAAATAACGATAATGAATAAATTCAATAATTTCTTGGTAAAAAAAAAAACCAAAAAAAAAAAAAAAAAAAAATCAATCAACCTAACTCTAATTAGCGCAATTAAAAAATAAAACAAAAAAATTGTGCAGAAACAAAATCAAAAAATCAAAAAAAACGTAAAAGCTTAAATTTATTTCGCTAAATAAAATGATTGAGGATGGTAAAAATCAATGATGGGGTAGAAAAATAAAAAAATTTAACAAAATTATGATCGATTAATTAATGGATTGTCGATATTATCTATCCAACCACCCACCTGATCGACAGGCGAGTTATTTTCGGGGTGATTAACACACGATCGACGTGCTACTAGCTTCAAGTCGGTTTGTCAATTAATGGTAAACGACGGAGTGACTAGAACTGATTTTTTTATCGTTTTTTGTAAATTCCCTTTAATATCAAAAATACCCCGGAACTTTTTTCTTTAAACTTTGAAATTATGCGAGTTTCAAGCAAAAAAAAAAACCCGGTGCAAGCGGCAAAAAAAAAATAGACCTGTAGATCGTGTGTTAATCGACATTCTGTTTGTTACCTGGATCAATCCAATAATTAAATTAAATAAAATCAAATATATATATATATATATATATATACAAAAATCAAAATTAATGATCAGCGAACAGAGGATCAGTTTACCAGTGATCAGTGTACAGAATAGAGATCAGATCAGTGAAAACATGCAGAAATATTTAAGGGTGTTTAAGTGTGTGTTTGTGTATGTTTTTGTGTGTTTGTGTGTGTGTGTGTGTATACAGTGTTATGTGGGTGTGTGTGCAGGTGATTATTTATTAATGAATTTTTTTTTATATTAAATTTATTTAAATATTTATCTAATCTCTAATCTCTAAATTTAAATATTATTATTATTATTTAGTAAACTTTTATGGTTAAAAAAAAAAAACAAAAACAAAAAAACCAAAAAAAAAAAAAGAAAAGTATTTTTGTTTTTTTTTTCTTATACATTAAAGTTTGTTTGTTAAAAAATTTTCCGCTTACCTTTAACGTCATCATCCTCAATTGTTGTACTCGAATCAGTTGATTCCTTCACCTGAGATCCATCACCTTTTTTTGTGATCATACTTTTGCCTAGTTTTGCATCGTATTAATCACGATATTCATGATCGTAATTGTAAATTGTGTTTGTGGATCGATGAAATGAATAATTTAAAAACAAAAAAAAAAAAAAAATCATCCAGGGTTGTACAACATTATAATAGATTATACGATGGACGACAGCAAATAGTATCATGTTGATCGGCGTAGATCACAACAAATCCACATGTGGGCGGGTGATGATTTTATGGTTTTTTTCGTGGTTTTTTTTTTTTTATCGGATGATCATCATTGTAATTTCGTTTTGTGGTGGCGTAAGAAGGTAGAAATCCAGTTTTCACGCATAATAGCAAAAAAACAAAAAAAAAAAAAACCAAAAAAAACCAACAAAAGAAATTCAACATCACGCGTCACAACAGAGCAGCATTTTTGTTTTGTTTTGTTTTTTTGAAAAATAAAAATAAGAAAAAAAAAAAAATAATGTCGCCACACGCATTTATTTGGGTTTGCGGTTTTGTGTGTCCATTTTGTTGATTGGAAACCGTCCAAAAAAAAAAAAATAAAAAAATAAAAGAAAAAAAAAATTTGCAAAAAAAAATTGCAAGAAAATAAAACAAAAATAGAGAGAGAAAGAGAGAGAGAAAAAGAGAAAAAAAAAACATATTCCATTAGTTCATTTAATTTAATATATAATTAATTAATATTTTTATTTATTTATTTTTCTCTACTAATTAATTAAGCATATTTATAGTAAATAATTAAGCTGAGCACACGCAGTTTTTTTAGCATTTAAAACAAAACGGGAACATATCAGCAATACTTAGCGTTTGCGCATCTTAAACTAATTTATTTATCAGAAACATAAAAAAAAAGAAAGAAAAACTAGAGAGACGCACAACATAGGTACGTAAATAATAAATAAATAAATAAAAGAGTTTTAAAATAACATAAATAAAAAGCTTTATTCAAAATAAACGAAAGCTTTTAAGGATACAAAAAAAAAAAAACATTATTTTTGGATACAAATAACAGAGTGCGCAACATACAAAAAAAAAAATTAAAAGAAAAAAAACAGACAGACAGACAGACAGACGGACGGACAAACAGCATTAAACATCCCAACAACAACAACAAAAAAAGAGAGATAAAAATTAAAATAAAACAATAAGAGCAAAAAAAAAGAGAGAAACAATCATTCATTCGCACATAATTAGATGGCTTGGCTCTTGGCTCTACCCCCTCTTATTAATTATAAACAAAAGGGGAATTCAGCAAATAATAACAATAATAATAATAATAAAAATTAGTAACAATGGCAACAGCAATAACAATAAAAATACAATAAAAACAGCAACAACAACAACAATAACAACAATAAAACGCAAAGAGATACAAAGAGAGAGAGAGAGAGAGAGAGTGAGAGTGAGAATAAGAAACAGAGCAAAGAGGGGGAATTTAAGGAGTAAAAAATTCCATATAAATAGGTAACAAGTTAAGAGATAATTATTTAAAAAAAAAGGAAAAAAAAGAGTAATTTCCTGAGAAAAATACAGAGAAAAAGTGATTTTAGATTTTTCTCTATTTTTACTTTCTCTCCGCTTTTATTTATTTTCAAATTTTAATTATAGAGAAAAATTAATAAAAATTAACGAATTGTCGCCAACAAATAAAAGCACAATAAAAAAACAAAAAACAAAAAAAAAACAAACATAGTACAAATGAAAAAGTTAAAGCTCAAAGAATAATTAAAGAAAATAATTAAAATAATTAAAATAATTAAAATACGAACGAGATTTTTATAGAGAGAAAATAACAAAAAAACAATAAATAGAGAGCGAGAGATAGAGAAAGTAACGGTGAATAATTAAGCGGTGGAATAGTAAAAAAAAAAGCTCTTATTAAGAAAAAAAAAAAAAAAAAAAAGAAAAGAGAGAGAGACAACATAAATCAAAAGAAACAAAAAACAAAAAAAAAAACTAAAAGAGAGAAAACAGATTTAATGAGAAAAGAGAAAATTATCTTACCGCTTTCTAGATAAAATCAAGTTGTTTGTTTGATTGGTTGACACGCGATTAATACGTGTAAAAGAAATATGAAAAAAAAGAGATAAAAAAAAGAGACAAAAAAAAAAAAAAAATAAGAAAAAAAAAATGAAAAAAAAAAAGGGGAAAAACATAAATAATTAAATTATTGTAGGGGATCGTATCGTTGGAGAACGTATACGTTGTTTTGTCATAATTAAATGACAAATTTGATTAGAAGGAAAAATTAATTAATTATTGGATTGTGGTGGGAATGGATCGGTTAGTTTGAGGGTTTTTTTTAATTTATTTTTCTTGGGGAAAATTGATAAGAATTATTATTGAAATATATATATATGCATATACACGCACACTTACACACACACACACACATGTACCTGTACTCAGTCACCAATTAAAATTTTTCTACCAAATCTTTTCCACCAATAATAATAAAAATAATAATCTCTCGTTAATTAATCTCAACGAAAAAAAAAAACAACTCTCACACTTTTTATAAAATAATAATTATAATTTCAAGGACACAGGAATATTTATTAACCGTGAAATGACAATACAATTCACTTATAAAGGTTTTTTTTTTTTTTTTTTTATTTAAGAAAAAAAAAAACAAAAAGGAATTTATAAATGGATTGAGACAAGAGAAAAGATTGAGAGAATTTAATACAATAGAAAAAAATTCAAAAATTAAAAAGAGAGAATAAAACTTACTTGAAAAGTTTCTGGTGGCCAACATTGTTGTCAAAATAGCACCCTAGATAGAAAACAAAGAAAAATAAAAATTAAAAACATTTAATTAAATTAAGAGAGAGAGATAGAGAGAGAGTGAGAGAGTGAAGAAAAGTTTAATCTTACCTTAAGTTTGCGACGTGCATTGAATTTCTTCAAGCAATCAACTGTCTCCTGTCTGTGAACCACTGAGGCAACACGTTCTCTTTGCTAAATTAAATAGAGAGAGGGAGAGAGAGAGAAGAAAAATTAATTACCTGAGAAAAAGAGTAAAAAATTCTCTTTTAGACAATAAACTTACACAAATCCAGGGATGTTTAAGTGCTTCAGCGGCTGTAATCCTTTTATACGGATTAACAGTCAACATTTGATTAATCAAATTTTTAGCCTCTGGCGTTACTGTATCCCATTCGGGTGATGGATACTAGAGAATTTCATTAAATAGACAAAAAAAAAAAAATGATCAAAAAATCTAATCCCTAGAGTACCACCAATGGGCAGAAATAATTTTTTGAAAACTTACATCATAAGCACCGGCCTTAATTTGTGAATAAAGCCTGTGTTGATCCTCATCCCAGAATGGTGGATAACCGACCAACAGTATATAAAGGATCACACCTAATTGATCAAAAATAATTGAGATTAAGATAAATTGAGAGAATGAGCGGATCAAAAAAAAAACTTACCGCATGCCCATATATCAACCGATTTACCATACGGTTCCTTTTTTAATACTTCTGGCGATAAATAACCTGGTGTACCGGCAAAACCAAACCATGCCTGTTGATCGCCTTGCACCTCAATTGCTAAACCAAAATCAGCTAATTTAACGGCAGCACCTTTTGCCTTGCTCGCCAATAATAAATTTTCTGGTTTTAAATCACGATGTACGACACCATTCTGATGACAATGATTAACAGATTCTAATATCTGTTGAATGCAATGTGATGCATCAGCTTCTGAATAAAATTCACGTGCGACAATATCTTCAAAGAGTTCACCACCAGTCACCCTGGAAAAACCGAATATATAAAATTGTGCGAAAAAAAAAATTTTCTCATTCAAAAACAAAAAGAAAATATTCCGTCAACTTACAAATCAAAGACAAGGTAATGATAATTTTCTTCCTGTATGCTGTCATGTAATCGAACTGTTAAATAACGGAAATAATGTTAAAAAAAAAAAAGAAACAAAAAAAGAAAAAAAAAAAAATGAAAAATTTATTCAATAAATTGCAGACGAGAGAAACAATTTACGAAAAATCTGAAACTCACCAATATTTGGATGCTGAAGTTTACGACAGATCCTTGCCTCACGTTCTAATTTCTGAAAATCTATTTTTTACAAAAAAAAAAAAACAAAAAAAAAACGAAAATGTTAATTTTCGTAAAATTTTCTTAAAACAAAATGATCACACTCACCTCTTGACGTTAATTTTTTCGTATTTATTATTTTTGCGGCAAACTCTAAACCGGTTGACTTTTGAACACATCGTTTAACAATTGAGAATGCGCCTCTGTTTTTAAATATAAAAGTGAGAAGAAAATTAATAAAATTTATAATAATAATTGTAGCGCATGTGCAAATGAATAATGACAAAATTATGACAACTAAATCTACATGCCACCCGAATAATCATCGGAATAACAAGAATAACAGTAACAACCAGGTTCTATTGTAGCTAAAATTAGCAAAACGAAAAAAAGTGCTCTTTGATCGTTTTTCGTAAATTTTTCTGTTTTTTCTTCATACATTTTGGCAAGACAGTTTTTTTTACACAAACAACAAAAGGTAAAAAAACACAAGAAAAAAATCAAAGGAAAATTTTAATGAAAAATATTTTTAATAAAAATTTATTTTTGGTTTTTTTTTTGTGTTGTCGTCGTTGTTCTTGTTGTTGTTGTAATTGTAGCAGTTGCGCGTGTTCCCCACGTTCACATTGAAAATACAAAAAAAAAAAAAAGAAAACCAAATAAAAATGAAAATCTTTTCCTTGCGAATCCAATACTATTTGCAAATCTATCTGCAGTGGAGGCGCCTGGTGTTTTGTCCTTTGTGACCGAATTCATCATCCGAGTAACCCCAATCAATGTGCATTCATCATCATTTTTAATTAAATTTAATTGAATTTATAGAGAGAAAAAAATGCGTCGTCAACAAGTGGTTGTGACATTTGGGGATGGTGGGCCCAACAACAACAACAACAGCAATAATAGGATCAAAATACAGGATCGACTAGAGAAACAATAATAGTAGATTTTTTTCACTTTTAATCCAATTTATTAAGGGGAACGTCCATAAATTATGTCAACAATTTATAATGACCATCCCATCCCATCCCCAGCCCCCTCCCGCTTTTTAAACTATCACGTCAAACAAAAAAATAAAATAATTTCAAAGAAATTATTTCATTAATTATCAAAATTCTTTAAACTACCTCCCCACCACTCCCCTCAAATTATGACAATAATTTTTAGGCAATTAATGACCATCCCACCACAGCCCCTTCCTCTTGTCAAACATAGAGGAGTCCAATATAAAAATAAAATTATTTCATAGAAATTATTTCAATAAAATATCAAAATTCTTTAAACTACCTCTCCATCACCCCCCCTCCTATTTTGTTACCATAATTAATTAACGGCCCCTTAGTGCTGTGTCTTTGTTTGAATATCGTGAATAAAAAAGCAAAAAAAAAAAAAACGTGAATAAGAATTATGTTAGGCAAAGACTGCACGTGATTTAATGTATTCCTTAGGATTATTGAATTTAAGTCAAAATTCATTTTAAAAGCACAACAGTAGCAGAAACAGCAACAGCAACAGTAATTATAGCAACGATTAATCGACAAAGTTCATCGATCAATAAACCAATTTAACTACCATCCATAAAATATTTATTTATTTATAAAACGTAAAATTAATTAATTAAATTACCACCCACAATAATCGATTTTTAACAAAAAAAAAAGAAAAGCCCACCCATTGTATAGCTTTTGTATTGATTTTTCTTCTTTTTTTGCTTTAGTGTCTGTTGCTGCAACTGGTTGCTTACGTATGCTCGTTTAGTTTTGTCACCCATTTTTTTTTTTTGGTGAAGCTTTTTTTCCTCTTATAAGAATATTTATTTAAATAAACGAAAAAAAAATTGATTATGATAAAGCTTTTCTTGACTCCCCTAAATTTATTATTAAAAAAAAAAAAAAAAACACTGCTGCTGCTGTTGCTGCATTATTGTGGGGAAAGTTTCGAGGAGCTTCTTTTTGCTCTATTTAAAGAAAACCATAGAAAAAAATAAATAATAAAGAAAAACTCCACTTAAAACGCATGCACAACACCACATATGAACTCCACATTGGATTGTGTCATGTCACGCGCATCATGCAGATAGAGGAAAAAAAATAATAAAATTTATAAAAGCTCAATCGAACCACCAACCACCCATCATTTATATAATTTTTTTTTTTGTATCTCTAGTGCCTATCATGAACCAAAACCATCAATACTACCACCACCACCACCATCACCACAATCACGGCCATCAAAAATATGTATGTGTGTGTGTGTGTAGTATGTGGTCAATAAAAACCCCAAAAATTTTTTGTCTACATTTCTAATCGGTTTTTCCCCTAAACGGTGCGCAATTTTCCCCAAACAATATTATTAATAATTAAAAAAAAAAAAACGAAATTTTTTGTGGTTGATTTCTTGATTGGATTTGATCGATTTGATTGGATTGACTTTAGATTCACATGAATAGAGGAGGGGGACGAGATTGGGGTAAAATAAATGGGAAATTTACTTACTTGCCAAGTTCCTCCTTAATGTCATAATTATCAGAAAAACGCGTACAGGCTGCTGGTGCAGCCATCGCGATAATACTTTCTTTAATTTTCTTTTTTAACGGTTTTTTGGTTTTTTTTTTCTGTTTTTTTTTTAAACACTTGATATTGTTTTTTTTTCTATTTCTTTTTCTTGTTAATTAATGTATTTAAAGGCGATTAAAGCTCTACTGTAACGATGACAATGATGATGATGATGATGATGCTGCTGCTGCTGCTGCTACTACTACTACTACTGCTGTTGTTGCTGCTTCTACTACTGAACTACTTTTTATCACTTTTTTCACTGTGTTGTGCTTTTTAACTGTTTCACGTTAGTCACTAACACCTTTACTCACTTAAATAAGTTTAAATTTTTTCTATTTTCTATTTCCTTAAAAACAAAAACAAAAATTGCAAAAAGAAAAATTAATTTCAAAATGAAAAACGGAAAGCACCGAAAAGCTTTGTCACAAATAAAAGAAAAAAACTCACTTTTATTGCTAATACACTACAAGAAGAAAGATCACCCACTAACACCGTATTATCGTGGTGGTTTTTCGGTTTTGACTTTTCTCTTTTATCGTTTTTTTTTTTTTTTTCTATTTTTACTTTTGAGATAAAGCCTCGTCCCCTCCTTTTTACAAAAAGTGGGGTTTTTAATTTAATTATTAGTTCGTTCGTTGAAGAAATATTTCCCTTTTTTTTGTTTTTAATTCGGTGGGGGGTTTTTATTTTTAATTTGTTTCACTTTCAATTATTGACACAATTAATTATGTTCGCTAATTAACCGTAATTAAATAATCAAAAAAAAAAAATAATTAATATTAAAGCTTTTCTATTTTAATAATTTTAAAGGGTTGGAATTTTCTTTTTTGGATTTTATTTGAGCTTAAAAATAGACAGACGAATTGACAAACAGACAGCACTTGCGGTATTTTGTCGTTTGATGTGCTTAAAGAGATTAAAAAGAAGAAAAAGAAATTTTCTTTTTCTTCTTTTGACATTTAATCAGTCAAATCGATAAGCTTTATTTATGTCTGCGAAAAGCACAACTTTCACAAAAAAGGAGAGCATTAGAGAGACAAAGAGGATGAAAGCATTCATTTAATGTTAGAGAAAAATAAAAAATAGACATATTTTGATCATGCGCACAAGAGAAAATCAACAAAAAAAAAAAAAAAATTAAATTAAACGGTTATTTATAACGTTAAGAAAAAAAAAGCTCGGTGAAAATTCTCTGTGTCTGTCTGTCTGTCTGTCTATCATCTATATGCGAGTACAAAATACAAAAAAATGTAAAAAAAAAAATTTTCCAAGCAATAAAATTGTATAAGAAAAATGGAAAAACCACAACAACAACAACAACAAATAGAAAAAGGCATAAAAGCACCACAGTAGAACACCATCGAAGCTTTTTCATCAAGTGGAGAATTATTGTATGATTTTTCATAAGTTTTCAACAGGTTTTTTTTTTAGGTAAAACTGATACAAAAAATAAGGGAAGCTTTTTTTCCATAGCTAACCAGAATCAGCCAATCAAATTGAGGACATTGCACACGCATACAAACACACACACACACGCACAGGAACAAATATTTTCGTAAAAAAAAAAGTTTTTATTTTTTTTTTCATTGACTTATGGTGGTGGTGGGTGTGGTATGTGAGCTTTTTACATTGGTTTTTCCTTATTATTAGCTTGTAGATAATTTATTGTTTTTTAATTACAAAAATGCATTGCTATTTGGGTACAAATGCATAAACACACAGCCACACACACACACACATACACATATCCACACAAACAAACAAATACCACCCACAATTATAACACCATCAACAAATAATTATGACATCAGATTCGTCATGTTCTGCACTTAAGAAGACGTTTCAGATGAAATTCTGGAATTGATCGACACTTTATGGATTTACTGGAATACATAGTGATTTATAAAAGCTTAAAAGCTTTAATTTTATTTCTATATATATATATATATATATAGCAAAGACATAAACCATCACAAAAATTTTAACAATAATTTTTTTGCAGTAATAACAAAAACACTTGCTTTATCCACATGTCATAATCGATAAAACGATAAAAATTTTGTACGATAAACGCGACAGACACACAGATATATAAATGCACACAAACACACCGATAATTAAATAAATAAATAAATAAATTAAGTAAAATTTGTGTCCAAAAGTTGAAAACTTTCACTTTCTTTTTGATTTTTTCGCTCTTATTGTTTTGTTGTTAATTTTTTTTTTTTGCTAATTTTTTTGCTAACTTTTTGTTGATTTTCTTTTTTTTTTTTCTTCTTTTTATCTTTTCAATTTCACTTTAAGTAAATTTTACTCTTTTACTGTTTCTGCTGCTTATTATTATTATTATTATTATTATTTGTGCTGCTGCTACTGCCGCTGTATCATTATTTATTATTTTACTATTGAGCTTTTTACATGCAAAAAAATTTCACTAACACTATTTTATTATTTTTTTTTTTTTGTTGTTGTTGAAAAAACGCACACACTATCAATCACTCACACACACACACACACAAACATTTTAATCTCTCACTTACTCTTTTTCTCTCTGTGTGCTATTTAATTAAATTAAATTTAAATGAAGAAAACAACAAGAAAATATAACAAAAATTTATCAAAAGCACACACACACACACACACATCTATACACATAGCGTGTTAGAGAGAGAGAGAGAGAGATGATCATATACAAAAATATAATTTTATATGAGAAAATATCTAATAATAATTAAATAATGAATTAATTAAGAAAAACACAAACACACATAGTTAATTAAAACAGTAAAAATACACTGATGTCATAGCCATCTATCTCTTCTCTACCCACAATACGTTCAATTATAAAAGAAAGATAAAAAAAAAAAAAAAAACAAAAAAAAAAAACACAAACAAATGAAAAAGTTTCCATGAATAAGTTAATAAAAGCAACAACACTTACTAACTTTATACAATTTAAGTTTAACTTTAGTATTTCTCCAATAATAGTCTTTCTTTCTCTCACTCTATGTAAAATCTTTACACTCTATTCCCCACTCGTTTGCATTTAATTATTATCGCAAACGCAAACGAAATAAATGAATAATAAATTACCACATGGCTTTTTAATTATAATCAAGGCTAACACACACACATGCACACTGAAATCTTTATTAAATGAAATTAATTCGAAATTGTCTTTTTTTTGTAGAACGTTAAAACCACACAATCAACATATACTTACTACTGTAATACACTATTAATATAATTTAATTAAGAAAACATTTCTTTTAAGATTAAAAACACATTTGCAACACTTATTTAATAAATAATTAAAGAAAAGAACAATAACCAACTAAATAAACAGAATGTCGTCTCAAAAATCACATACAACAAACCAAAGAAAAAAATTGTTTTTCCCCCTAAAAAAAACTATCCTATACGATAACGGAATTAATTAATTAAATTTGTAAATATTAAGAGAGGGGAGAATAATGTGATAGAAACAACAAAAAATTCAAGGATCAATATTTATTTATCAGCAACACGAATTTTGTACAAAAAAAAAAAAAATATACCATCACCATTAATTATTATCGGTTATTTAACCAAACCCCCCCCAGAAAAGAAAAACTCTACTATACGTAATTCTACGTTATTCTGAGAGTAATTTAATTAAATTGTCTAAAGTCCCTTTTTTTTTTTTGATATAACAGTAATTTTACTTCCCCAATTCGATAATTTTATTGTAGTCAATTTTTTTTTTTTTTTTGTTCCCTTTTCATTTGTTTGGTTTGCAATTTCTCCAGAGACGAGACATTAATTTATTTGACTAAAAAAGCTTTGGGACATTAACAACAACAACAACAACAACAACAGCAACAGCAACAGGAGGAGAAATAATTTTTTTATTTTTTTTTTTTTTTTTTTTTTGGATCATTTATGGTGACATGTCCAACGTCTATGTATTTGGATTTTTATTTTTCCTATTTTCGTGAACGTCGCCATTTCTTATTCAAAATTTTAAAAATGCAAACGGTAAATTCGCATAGAGAGCAAAAAAAAAAACAAAAAATAAAAGAAAATGAAAAGAAAACGAAAAGAAAAGAAAAAGGATCCAATTATTAAAAATAATCACCGTCATCGTCTCCACCGTTACCGCAAACATAAAGAGAAAAACCGAAAAACCGAAAAATATGTAATTTTTTAATGTAAAAATCATGCGTACATGTGGAGGCGCCTGGTAATCCGTAAAATATATATTTAAAAGCTCGCACTGTTAATTGCTCGCTGCTGCTACTCTCCCACTCTCATTTTCTTTTCTCATTTTTATTTTGTTTTTTCATTTATTTTTTTTTTTTTTCTTTTTTTATTCCATTTCTCCTCTCAATTTGTGTATGTGTGCTTTTTTGATTGTTGTTATTGTTGTTGTTGTTTTTGTTGTCTTTGCTATTTCCGGCTCTCTTTAGAGTTAACCAAACAGAGGAAAAATTACAAAAAAAGAAAAAAACGGAAAAACAAGAAAATCACTGAAAAAAATCATAAAACCAATTTCCAGCAACAAACAAACATGATTGATAAATCCAATAAAACCCAGTCATACCCAGCCCACATTGACGATGATGACGTCTCTGACGACAGACAGGAAAAATTTCTTATCAGGAAAACTCAAAAAACAATAAAAAAAAAAAAGAAAAGGAAAAGCAGAAAAATTACTTCCCCATGACATACATCCGTTTTTGCATTATTTGTCTGCATTCATATAGAGAATCTGGAGCAACGGTTAACACCACAATGGCTCACCACAATGGTTCACCAACAACCACCACCATCACCATCACTATCATCAGCAACAGAAGAAGCAACTACTGACTGCTTTTAATTAAATGAAAAATTCTGGATAGGATTTATTAGTTTTTCTTTAATTATCATTTAAATTTTTTTTTTGGAGGAGGGGGGGGGCGGTTAGGGGTCACCAAAATCATTGCGCTTTTTTCCATCTAAAATTCTTTATAAATGGCGTTTAACGGTGCTTTAATTGACCTTTACTTGTCGGACAATATCCATGTAGCCGTTTATTTTGTTTTGTTTGCATTTGTGGAAAATTTCAGGAATTTTTCTTCATTTTTTTAGTTTTTCCACAGGATATGCATTATTTAAAAATAAAAATGTCATCGGTTCGATGGGTGGGTGGTCAGGTTTATATAAATTATATTTTTGTTAATTTTTTCCCATTTTTTTTTCGTCTGTCTGATGCAATTAATGACAAACGTGTGTGTGTGTGTGTGTGTGTGTGTGTGTGTGTTTTGAAGGGGAAAAGAAATGGGTCAAATATGTTGCGACAAAAATAGATAGGAAAAGTAATTTTCTATTATTATAAGTATATACACAGGCGCACACACAACTATATATACATATATATATATATATGTGTTCCCAATTTTTACCACACCTTCCACTTGAGTCTAGGTTTTTCCTTGATTTTTCTCTGAATATATACATAATTAAAGAAAAAAGTGGTGGGGAGGGGGAGGGGTGGTGTTGGATCAGAGACGCACAAACGCATAGAAGAAACAACAACAGCAACAGTAACAGCAACAGTAACAGCCACAGTAACAGCAACAGCAATTATCACAAATAGCTATATATAAGAAAAAAAATTTTTCACAATTTTCACAATTTTTCTATTTTCATCTAATGTGTTAAACGCACGCGCAATTACTCAACAAGAAGACGAAATAGACACACACACACACACACACACATTCACTGCCTAATTAGTAACAAATTAATGCAAAAAATGTTTTTTTTTTTTTACAAATGAACATTCGGAAAATTCGGAAAATTCATTTATTTTTTAATTTCCTCACATACACAGTTTTTTCAATAGAAGAAAATTCACATACACCGATTGAGAGAATATGAGACAATTTTCCACACACACACACACACACACACACACACAGGCACACACACAAAAGAAAATAATAAAATAATTTTTCCAGGATTTAAATTTATAAAAAAAAAAGAAAAGAAAATTCATTTTATTTTGTTCAAATGATGGACAACCCACTGCACCACCACCCTTTGATAATAATTTTTTTTTTGTTTTCCTTATAAAAAAATTCACAAATCCATTCACATTCACATGCCACGAAAGACCCACTTTTCCTAATATGAATAAAAAAAATTTTCCAATGTTGAAGAAAATTTATTCAAGAAAATTTTTATTTATTTATTTTGCAAATAGAAAAACAGAAAAAACAAGGAAAAAAAAAACGAAATTTAATGAAAATAATAATTAAATTAATTCACGGTTAGAAAAAAAAAAAATGAAAAGAAAAGAAAATGAAAAGAAAATTACCCGTTAATAAATAAAACCCGCAGATGGACCGTACCGTGTTACTGTTCAAGCACGACTACAACTATGAACTAACTACCACGATGACGATGGTAGTTTTTGTTTTATCTCTCCCTCTCTAAAGGACATTATTTATTGTGTTTTTCTCTGATTTTTCACTGATTTTTCTTTCTTCTTTGTCTTTATTTATTTTTTTTTTGTTTGTTTGGATCAACCGAATTTTCTTCTCCTTCGTCGCTGTTTTTCTCTCACCACTCGCACTAATTTTTATCTCTCAATTTATTTAATTTAATTAAATAAGCGACGACGACGTCGTTGTCGTTGTTGATGTCGTCGTTGTTGTCGTTGTCGTTGTTTTCGTTTTCGTCGTTATTGTCGACAATAATTACTTTACGTTATTACCGTGATTACGGTTAATTGTTTACATCAGGCCCCACTTAGAACCCCACCCGCACAATATATTATTTTAATTTTTCAATTTTCCTTAGAAATTTTCTTCTTTTTTTATATTTATCGCACACACACACAGAGTGAGAAAAAGAGAGAAATTGTTTTCCATAAATATTCAAAAAATAAAAGCTTTTCATCATTCACCTATCCATCCACCCAGCCACCCTCCTTTATCTCCTAGAATTTTTGTTTTTTTATCATTTACAAAAAATGCTTTTACCGTATCGATCGATAAGAGCCCAACGAACCATCCCACCTTATCCATCGATCAATGTCATTTACGTCTGGACTTTGGAGACAAAAAAAGTCGAATATTGGCTTTATGTAATGTGTTGGTTGGGTTGGGTTGGGTCGGGTTGGGTTGGCACTCTTGCTTCCATTTATCTCTATTAAGACCATCAACTTCTGTTCTAATTTTGGTCCGATTATCCGGATGAATCGACGGAGTAACGACAACCAGGAACAGCAGGAGCAATGGTAGCAGCAATTATGCGCAGAATTTATTTCTTTTGTTTTTATTTTGCGTCATCAAAAGTTAAATTTTTAAAAAGGTATCCAACACCAACACCACACCACCACGCCAATATACAGGTAGTCCCCGACTTACGACAGCTCGACTTACGGCTGTTCGCACTTACGACTATATTTTTTCAAATTTTTTTCATAGAAAATACTTAAAAAAGACAAATATGTAGTTGCGGGGAAGTTTTTTTATATGGGATCGACTTACGAATTAGTCGACCTACGACCGATGACCAAGAACCTTTCTCGGTCGTAAGTCGGGGACTACCTGTACCCCAATAATATATATATATATTGTTTTGCCTCATTACATAAATTTAGGGAAAACAAGAAAAAATCTGCATTTCAGTCAGCAAACAAGGACGACAAATATAAGGCAATGTAGCACCTCCACCACCACCGCCGCCACTACTATTATTACCACCACCACTATCACCATCCCCGTCATCATCAACAGAAAGAGAGCTTTCAACCAGAGAATAGTTTAGAGAGTTATGTGTGTATATGTGTTGATGGCTGAAAAATCATTTCAATCAATCGATGACAGAATTTTCCATTTTCTTAATTTTTGACATTACTTGTCAGACAAAAATTATATAGAAAAAAAAAAATCGATTTTCTTGTTTTTCTTTAGCATTTTGTTGCGTGCCCTGGGGTGGAAAACGGATTAGGGGAAAAAAGCTTCGTTTTTTTTTTACAACACTATCACCATCTATTAATGAGAAGCGATAATAATTAAATAGTTTTTCTTAATTATTTTTCGTAATTATTCGGTACTTAAACACACCCATACATAGGATATAAAAATTTTCAAAAATACTTACTCAAACTGCGCACGCATTTATATTTCATAGAAAAATCGTTTAATTTTATAAAAATTAACAGTAATTTTTCCACTCGAAACTGTATTTATGGTGTTTGCAGGGTGTTACAAAATTGAAATTTTCATAACAATAACAAGACATTTAAGGGGGTTTTTTTTTTTTTTTTAGTTTTTTAACAATAAACATTTATTAATTTTCTTCTTTTTTTTTTTTTTTTTAACAATTTTTTTTTTATATTTAACGAAAACATTTCCATTGTGACGGTGCATGTACAAAAATTATACAAAAAGACAATAAAAAAAAAGAAAAGCCAATAATTTTGTAGGCAACGCTGTGTTTATAATTAATTAGCATAATTTTTCTTAATTTTTTTGTTTTGTGTATGTGTGTGTCACTCTGTGAGATTTATATCGCTGCGTATAATGTGCCATTTTATATGTTTGGCGTCGTTATCACTCTCGCTCTCTCTCTGTGTGTACATATGTGTGTTCCTTTTAATTATTATTTAAGTAAGGGGACGTCCGTTAATTATGTCAAGAAAATAGAGGGGAAGGGAGGGGAATTAGTTTTGATTAACAATATTTAAAGTTTATATGAAATAATTTTATTTTTCTTGGACTGACAATTTGACATAGGAGAGGGTGGAGAAACGAGGAGGTTCGGTCAAAAAACTGCCTACAAATCGTTGACATAATTTATGGACGTCCCCTTACTTAAATAAAATTTTATGGATAATTTATTAGCAAAAAAACGAAAAAACCGACTTTATTTGTCGGTTAGACGTTTTAATTAATTTATTTTTTCGGTTTTAATGATTCATATAATTGAAAACCGGTTGTTGTTACCATTTGTTTTAATTTAATTGAACGTTCACGTAATATTATTTTTTTTAAATAATTTTTATAAATTTCAATCATTAATTGATTATTATTATTATTATTTAAATTATTATTATTTATAATTATATCAATATTATCATTATTATTATCAATATAATTATCATTATCATATAATTTATTTGTATTTATATGTTTTGCTGGTAATATTTGATAAAGTATATCAATTGGTTTTATTGATGCAATATATTCTAAAATATCTGAAATAAAAACGCAAAAAAAAAATAATTAATTATATATATATATATATATATATATAAATTTGCTATAAAAATATATTATTTTACTATAAAAATATCATTTTACTATAAAAAAAAATGATTTTACTCTTAAAATAATTAATTTTACTATAAAAGAAATTAATTTTACTATAAAAATATCATTTTACTATAAAAATAATTAATTTTACTATAAAATAAATAAATAAATACCATTTAATATTTTATGATAAAATAATATTAATATTATATCTGGATTATTTGAATTATTATCTAGATTATTATTATTATTTGGTTTATTATCATTATTTGCTTTATTATTATCCAGATTATTATTATCCAGATTATTATTATCTAGATTATCATTTAATAATTGTATTTTCTCTTGTAATTTTATAATTAAATAAGACCAATCATTATCACTGATATTATTTGCCTAAAAAAAAAAAAAGAAAAAAGAGAACAGAAAAACATAAAAATACAAATTAATAAATTAAATAAATTTCCTATAAAAAAAAAAAAAAACTAATAAAATAAATTAAATTATTACTTACAATTGCATAATCAAGTAATACCTGCGGACATATATTTATTAAATATTCAATACCATTTATATTATTTAATAATAATATAATTAAACTATCATAACCAATTATAAAATTATTTCTATTTAAAAATTGTATTGTATCATTTATTATTTGATTTTGATTTTGATTTTGATTATTATTTTGATTATTTATATTTATAAAATTTTTATTTGATAATAATGATTGTATTTTATATATAATTTGATAATAATTATGTTTTAATAATTTTAATAAATTTTCATTATTTATATTTATAGAATTTTCTTCGAGATTTTGATTGAAATTTTTTTCCTTTATAATTATTTTATTATTTATTATTATATTTATAATATTTATATTAAATGGTAACATTTTATTTAAATAATTATAACGTAAATTATTATATAATATAATTAAATTATTTATTTTTATATCATTATTAATTATATTTATTTCATTATTAATTGTATTTATGTTTAATAAATTTAATAAATTTATATAATAATCAATTGTTTTATTATCTAGATTTTTATTATTATCCAGATTTTTATTATTATCCAGATTCTTATTATCCAGATTTTTATTATCCAGATTATTATTATCCAGATTCTTATTATCCAGATTATTATTATCCAGATTATTATTTAATTCATTAAAAAATTTTATTGATAAATTTTTTATATAACCAAGATATATACGTAATAATATTTTTAATGATTCATTTCTATCATCATAATTAGGATCATTATCTGTATTATTATTATCATATGTTAAATTTATAAATAAATCATTATTATCATAATAATCATTATCCTCATTATCCAGTATATTATTATCATTATCCTCATTATCCTTATTATCATTAATATTATCCAATTTATTATCAACATAAATATTATCAGTATTTTCAATTGAATAATAATTTTCAATTAAATTTTCCATACATAATTGTATTTGTATAACATTATTTGTGCATAAATTTTTTGTCATTAAATTTAAAAATAATTTTATTAAAAAATTAAAATTTTTAATTAAATTTTTTTTCAATAATTTTATAAATATTTCATTTAAATATGAATGAAATTTTGTTTCAATAATTAAAAATTCTGTTAATTCACTAAATATTAATTTTGTTTTTATTATATTTTCAAATAATAAATGAAAATTTTTTTCTAATAATTTATGAAAATCATTTTTCATAAAAATTTTTAATAAAATTTTTTTTATTATTTCATTATTATTATTATTTGTGGAATTTGTATTTGGAAAATTATTATTATTATTATTATTACGTAAATAATATAAAATTAATAATAAATATTCTTCATTTGTTCTGTTGACAAAGGGTGGAGAAAAAATTATAGCAAAAATATATATAAAATGGCGTAATGGCATAATGTGAACGTGAATTACTGTATGTATGTTTTTTGACGCTCAGCGTTAATTTACCAAGTTCATACGGTAACAGTGGGCGCATTCAGCGTACTCAGCCACTGTTTCGCTGCTAAGCGTACAGCTAAGACTCATGGGTCATTTGCCACTAGATGCGTATGCTGCATTCCAGCTGTAATAAGATATTTGACGTTTAAATTTAGTTTTTGTTTAAATTTTGGAAATTTGGACAACTAAGTCTAAAAATTTTAGACTAGATTTTTGCTCGAATGCTGAGCACTCGATTCTGTCACTAAGTGCTAAGTAGCTGCACAGTGGTTGAGTGCACTGGATGCGCCCAGTGTTGGTGTGTGTGTTTTGACGCTCAGCGTAAATATACATACTGACACAGTGTACGTGATGTAACAACGTGAATATAGTAGTTTCACGCTGTTACACCAGAAACACCATTTCACGTTAACATTAAAACTTCGACCATTTTAAAATAAAATAAAAAAAACATGACAGTTTATCAATCAAACAATACTTACTTCTCTTGTTTTTCTGATTTCTCTAAAATTATTTGCGTTACTTTTTCACCCAAATATTCATAAATTATTTTCGATTTTAATGTTAATAAATATAATTCGATTGGCTTATAGGTATTAAAAAATTTAATTAATGCATCACCAAAATTTATATATTTATATAATGAAGAAGTATTTCCAGTTAATGTTGAATTATCAGAATTATCACAAATATTATCAATGTCATTATTATTGCTATGGAAAATTTTATAATTTATTTTTAAATTTTTTAACGAAAATATTAAATCACAATTATCATTTTCTTTATTTAATTTTAATAGCATAAATTTTATGGTAAATATAAAACCGTTAATTGTCTAAAAAATGAAAAAGAAAAGATAAAAAAATTAGAGTTTATAACATAGAAAAGTTAAAATACATAAATTCAGTTATGACTGTGGCATGACTGTGGCCAAGATTATGGTGTGTGACGCAACGTCATTATAACAAAGACATTAAGGTCAATGCACAATGTGCGCGTAAAATGTCAGAGTGCTAACGTCAGCGTGAATTGTTATATTTTATTTAATAACTGCTATATATTCACACTGTCACACCATAAATGACATTTCACATTTTTATATTATCCAACGGCCATTTAGAAACAAAAAATAAAAATAAAAAAATATAATTACCTCAGATATTATTGATTTTTCCTGTATTATTTGTAAAATACGATTAAATAGATCATCAATTTTAATATTTGCCATTAAATAATATTTAACTGCTAAACGATAATTTATTTTCTCCGGACATCTGTCATAAAAATAATGAAATTAATTTATTAATTTAATTAATATTAATTAATCAACTTACTGTACATAATAATCAGCCATCTCTAAACATGATTCATAATATAAATTTTTTATCTCATTTGTATTATTATTTGTTAATTTTATTAATTTTATATTATTATAATTATTATAATTATCCTCTAATTTATTTATAGGAATTTTTTTTTCTAATTTTATTGTATCAATACGACATAATTCAATTGCTGTACGTAATATAATATGGGATTCCCCTAATAAATGTATATAAATTTGTTTATTATTATTATTTAAATATGTTTTTGCTAAATCATTAAAATCTTTATATAATGTTTTAATTGTTGGTAATTCAAGACTATATAATGTCCAATTAAATGATGTTTGTAATTCATTAATATTATTACTGTTGATACCGTTATTATTATTATTATTATTACTGAAAAAAAAAAAAAAAATTAGATAAATTTATTATTAAATATTGAAAATTATTTTTATTTTTTTAAATTACCATTTTGCTGTTGTTGTTGCTGATGTTGCTGGTGCTCCTGTTGCTCCTGCTGCTGCTGCTGCTGCTGTTGGTGGTGGTTGTGGTTGTGGTGGTGATGGTGTTATTGGTGAACGTGCTAATAATAAAATATTATCATCAGTTGAATATATACTATGTATACCAAAGAATGGACGTAAACCGATTAAACATATTGGTTCATTTATATTTGGAAAATCCTGATAAAAAATTAAAAATTAGAATAAAAATAGATTTTTGTTTTCGATAAATCGATAATCGATTAATTAAATTACATTATTATTTTCATATTTTTCATGTTCAAACATAAAACATTCATTATTATTATTATTATTATTAAATAATTTATTACCAATACGTAATGTATATGATTCAATACCAGTTTCAGTTAATGCATATAATATTGTATTTGATAAACATATATTTATAATTGGTGCTGTAAATGGATATATAGCTAAACATTTATTTATCGATATATCATTATCGTTTATTAATTTATCATCATTATTATCATCATTATCATCATTATTATTATTATTTAAAAATTCATATAAATAACCATCCTGATGTGTTGCTAATATTAATTTACAACCAATAAAATTATTTTTATATATTGATTTTAATGTTAAATTATTATTATTATTATAATAATTATTTATATTATCGATATTATCATCGTATAAATTATTATTATTATTTTTATATATTGATTTTAATTTAAAACATAAAAAATTATCACAAATCTCTTTTAAATTATTATCAATAATTAATGGTATTAATTTTAATTGTAATAAATTTTTAATTATATATTTTATATTATTTCGATTATCTGTATTATTATTATTATTATTATTATTATTATCATCGTTTATTAATTTTATATTTATATTATTAATTATAATTGGACGTAAATCTGTTGTAAAAAATTTATGATTATAATTTATATTACAATTATAATAATTTGATGTAAATGGTACATTTATATTTTGTTGTTCATTATTATTATTATTATTATTATTATTATTTATAAATAAATCATTATTTATATAATCATTATAATCGATATATTGTTTATTCGATAATTGTTTCGTATCTGTACATTTAATATTATTTACTTTTCTATTATTATTATCTGTTTCTGATGTTACTGCTGTTGATGTTACTGATGTTGGTGTTACTGATGTTGATGTTACAGCTGTTGATGTTACAACTGTTGGTGACACTGCTGTTGTTAACGTTATTAATTTATCATTACGATTATTATCGATAGTTATTTCATTTATTTTAAATATTATAAATATACGTTTATTCATACATGATATAAAATTTTCACATAATAATATATTATCAATATTAAAATTAATATTAATTATAAATGGCATATTTATAAAATCAATAAAATATAATTGATTTGTTTTATGCGATTGTTGTTGTTGTTGTTGCTGCTGTTGATTATTATTATTATTATTATTTCGATTTAATCGATTTGTTTTTATTAATAATTTATATATATGTAAATTATTATTATTTGTTAATAATAATATATTACCAGTTATATCACATATTGTTAATTTTTTTATAATTATCGAATTATTATTATTATTATTATTACCATTTATTGGTAATTCAATCATATCGATATATTCATTTATAATCGATGATTTTTTATTATTTATATCATCAGATTGTGGTGTCATTGTTGTTGTTATTGTTGGTAATAAATTTGGTGTTATTTTATTTGCAATACGTGCACGTATTATTATATTTTGATTTTGATTATTATAATTATTTATATTATTCCAATTTGTATAAATTCTTATTGATGTCATTAATTCATTATTATTATTATTATTATTATTATGTTTTAATTTCTTTTCCAATGTAACAATATAATTACCTGTAGTAAAAATAACGCAAAAGAAAAGAAATGAAAATTATTTATTAAGAAAATTTAATTTAAATGTCATCGTACAATGTGATTACGTTATTTTTTCGGAATTATGATGCGCAAAGTGAAATAAACTTTAATCATGCACATGCAAACAAATGGTACTATGCACAATGCGCTAGAGTAGATTACAGTAATATACTCCAGTGTTAAGTTCATTTAAATTAGAAATAATTAACGCTAGTGGAGACTTTTTTTTGTAGCTGCTGTCGTGCACTTAATTTTGATTTTAGTACTGTTTTAGAACCATTTTTGTTTTTATTAAAAATTAGTGTACTTTGTGGTAAAACATATTTTTTGACATTTTATATTTAGGCTCTGGGACGATTCATCTCGCGGACGGTTTATCCCACAGATGGTTTATCCACCGGACGGTACATCCTGTGGACGGTTCATCCGGCGGAAAGTACATCACGCGAACGGTTTATCCAGCGGACAGTACATCCCACAGATTTCGTGTTTCTATTTAACACTCATATTGCGGCAAATGACGAATTGATAAATTCTCCTCTGCGTATAATACCGAAAAATACGGTAACATTGTATGGCGACCTTAATTTTAATTTTAATTTTAATAAAAAAAATATGCCAAAATGTAGGCAAATCAATTAGATAATGAAATAAAAGAGAAAAATGATGTCATTTATTTAAAAAAAAAAAAACTATGACATAATTTTGGTAATAAACATCCACCTGTTATGTGAAACCGTAAAAAAAAAAAAAAGAAAAACTAAAACCATAAAACAATAAAACAACGATAAAGGATTGGTCAACGATAATGGGTTTGGTCACGGTCATATATTATATTTATTTATAGCACCGAAATTTAGATTAGTCAGCAATACATATAACAAAAAATAAAAAAATAAATAAATAATTTAAAACCTAATAAATGTGTTAATAAAAATGCAAAATTATTTAAGTAAATTGAAAATTTTTAATTAAAAAATTGACACAAATTTTTCCGTACATCTTATACGGCCAAAGATTAAGATTAAAATATATTTTTTCAACTAGAAATTATTTTTATAAATTTGCGAGAATGGCATCTTCTCGTTTGGAGTGCGTCTTATCGTTCGCGGTGCGTCTTATTATTCGGGCTGCATCTTATCGTTCCGAGTAGATCTGATCGTTCGCGGTGCGTCTTATCATTCGGCGTACATCTTTTCGTTCGCGGTGCGTCTTATTATTCGGCCTGCGTCTTACAGTTTATAAAATACGTTAATTCACACATGATCTACGGGTCTTGTTTTTTTTTTAAGCCGCTTGTGCCATGACGGCGGTCATATTCTGCTAGAAATTCGCACAATATAAAAAAGTTCCGGTGTATCTTTTGGTATTAAAAGGAATTTAACAAAAAAAAAAAAAAAACCGATAAAAATCAGTTCTAGTCGCTCCGTCGTTTACCATTTGTCGACTAGAAACTAATAAGCCCGTAAAGAGAGTGAGAGATATAGGGAGAGACACAGTGCAGTAATTAAAATATTCTATACAAACCATTTTTTGAGTAATGTATCTCCTGAATTTCATCAATACTTGGAAATTTAATTATATTAGAATTCTTAGAATTTTTTAATATTTCTTCAGAAATATTTATTGTTTTTTCTATAGGATCAGATGTTTCTTTATTTATGTTAAACGATGATTCATTTATGGTAATTTTATCAGATTCAGTATTTCTATGTACAGCAGATGGATCAGCTAAAGGTTCAGCAGAAGCAGTGATGTCAATGTTAGAAGTACTAGGACCAGGACCAGCACCATCATCAACATTATCAAAATTATTCTTTTGACATTTTGATGTTGATGGTGTTATTCCAGTTGATGATGGTGTTATTCCGCATGTTGTTGGTAATTTATGAATTTCAATCATTTGATCACCTTTTACCAATATTATTTCATTTGATGTTATTATTGTCGCAAGAACAATATCATCATTTATTGTATAAATTAATTGACTTGAAAAATGATGAACAGATAAAACACGAACCATTTTTTATTTAATTTATTTATTTATATTTCGCAAAAAACAATTTTAATGTTTCTTTACTGACAGCAAATAATTAATTAATTAACAAAATAAAAACACTGAATTTCACTTAAAAAATTTTTTTTACAAAATTAAAATTTTATCACAAATTTCAAGGAAATTTATTTCTCATGCACAAAATGGTCACAATTTTTAATTAATTAATTAATAAATTAATTAATTAATTATTTTGGCTTCTTGTGTGTGTGTGTTTACGGCACAAAACAACAAAAAAAATAATAAAACTTTACTTTAAGCAATACGATGCCAGCTGATGATTGACAATTGACTACTGAGCTCAGTCACGCATTTTAATGTTAACGAATGTTACTGTTATTTTCTGTATATCCTGTCTGTTGTACGGTTTTAATGCTAAGTAAATGTTCAAATTACCACCACCACCACCACCACCACCACATACACCCTCCGGATTAAACAATTGAAATGTTTGACATTAGAAATTGAAATTTATTACATTGAATTTGGATCATTTTACTACATACAAGATAACAATAGATGTCACTGTAAAACGTATACACAAATTTCAACACATTAAATGTACACTCTATCGTATCGATTTCCCCAATTTATGCAGTAGTTATGCTCAGCAGATACTCGTGTAAACTAAAATCGTGTAAAAATGGATCATAGATATGAGAATGATAAAGGATAAAAAAAAATCACAGAAAAAAATCTCACAACCGCAGGAAATCGTGTATAAAATGTGCAAAAAAAAAAACCGTGTAAATTCAAGGGATTAGTTAGAATACATTATTATCAAGAGTGCTTGTGCGTACTCTCTACACGCATACACACACACACACACGCACGCCCGCACGCACGCACACAATAAAAACACTTATCAATTTCATTTATTTAACATTTAATTGTGATTACGTTAAATTTTTCACCTGATAAATGGATTGCAAAAAATAATTAGTTCTATGTGCAAAAAAAAAAAGTGTTTTTGTTTTATTGGTTTTTGTAAATTAATTAAATTAAGAAAAATTATTTAAATTTCTAACAGTGTGTGTTTATTAAATTGTCGTTTAGTTTGTTTATTTTACTTTTGTTTGTAATTTTTGCCTCATTTGATATGATCTTCCTGTCCGTTTTAAATGGTTTCGTCTGTAAACTTTAAACATTTAAATGTCTGCCATAATTGAGAGAATTACTGTCTTCTCTGTGTGTTTCTCCATCTATGTTCAAAAACCCCACTTAAAAAAAACACAGCCAATTGCTCAGCTGGGCGTGTTACGCACACATGTTCATTGAGTGGAAAATTAGTGGAAAAATGAATGAGCGCATGCGCTATGAGAAAATTAATAATTTTGTACATGCGCATACATTTTCATTACTTTTGTTTTTCTTTTTTCCTATTAATTTTATTTTTTTTTATTATTGTTTGTTTTGTAATACAGACGACACTGGTGGTGTTGTTTCTGGTGCTTATGCAATGCTCTAAATTCGTCATATAGTGGTAGTAGTAGTAGTAGTAGTGAAATTATTAACACACACGCACACACCCACACGCAGAGAGATAAAGAGAATATGTGTGCGTGTGTGTGTGATTGAGTGAGATAGAATAACTATAGCAAAAAGATGTATAAAAATAAATATTAAATTAATAATATAAATAAATTTAAGTGGAGAATAAATTATATGGAAAGAAAAAAAATAAATAAAAAACATAATTAATTAGCAAAACACATAAATTAAAATTAATTATAGAAAAATAAATAAAAACAAACGCTAAAGGGTGTGTGCAACTCAATGTGCAACTCAACTTTTCACTCATATGCGCATATGCATTTTACTAAATAAACTGCGCAAACTCCATTTATTCGTTACATTTACATGTGTTCATATATGGGTGCGTACCGATGAGTGAGTGAGTGAATAAGTGTTGTGTGATTGTACATATATATATATATATATAGGAATAAGAAGAAGAAGAAAACAATATTCACTAATTAATTATTTTAATTAAGAAAATTTGTTTCTCGTTTTTTTTTTATGTTGCGTAAAAATTAATTATTTTGACGGGATAAAATTTTTGTTTGTTATTTTTTTTACATCATAAAAATATTTATAACGAATCCCATTTGGTAGTGTTATTAGTGTTGGTGGAAAAATCATCAGGGCGGTCACCAACCACTGCTTTTTTTCTAAGCATTTAAATTGTATTCGATTTTCATATTGGTTTTCCCTGATCCCTGATCCAACGCAAGCAAAAATAATTATTGCTAATTTAATTAATTAAGCGTTTGTTTTTTTTTCTCTTTTTCCAATACAATTAATCAATCAAAAAATGACGTCTAGTGGCAGAGAGCAGATGTATCGTTTACATAGTGTAGTGTCTATATAGGTGTATGTGTTTTTTCGAAGTGGAGTGAGATAATTAGTACAGCTATTGCCCGCTGGTATCATATATAATCTTGGACACACAGGCGGTGTTCAAATGTTTAAATGGAGAGAATGTCAAAAAAATAAATAAACATATATATATATATATAAGGCACACGCCATTTTGAAATAAGCTTTATCGAAATTTCTACATAAAGTCATATTCATACATTGTCTGTATTAATGCCTAAATGACGATTCACATTGATTCATAGCAAAAATAAAAAAAAAAAAACAATTCTCCACTTTTATTTATCATTCTCCTTAATTGTTTCTTATAATTTCTCTTGTTGTTTCGTTTTTAATTTTTTCATAATTTTTTGCAATAAGCAAAAAAAAAAAAAAACCGCTAAATAAATAAGACGCAGAATCCTTATTTTTGCATGGGAAAAAATACAGAAAAGCACAGGATAATTATAAGATCAATGTGCGTTCGTGTTTATGTGTGATTTCACTGTCTTACTGTGCCCGAGTGTGTCTCTAACTGTGTGTGTGTGTGTGTGTGCGTGTGTGTGGATATTTAAGTTAATTTTTTTTTCTTTTTAAAGAAAATCCATTAAGTAACAACCAGGAAATCAAAGAAAATAAAAAAAAAACAACAATAACCCATAAAAAAAGCTCCAAATAACAAAATTAAAGAAACTCGGGTACCGTAATTTAGACTTAATTAATTAATTAAACAAAACAATCAAAAAAAAAAAAGCAATAAAATGTCGTCGGGACCCGCACCAAGAATATTAAAGAAAAAACATTTTCGTGTAAAACATCAAAAGGTGAAATTATTTCGTGCAAATGAACCATTATTAAGTGTATTTATGTGGGGCGTTAATCATACGGTAATTTAATTTAATTTAATTTAATTTAATTTAATTAGAAAAGTGACAGCTAGTTGGTTATTTATTTTTTTTTGTGACAGATAATTAAATTTTGCTTTTTTCGTTCTGACATTTTGTACAAAAAATTTCTATTTTGATTAAATTATTTTATTTTTTTTTATTATTTTTGACAGATAAATGAACTAAGTCATGTTAATATACCAGTTATGCTGTTGCCAGATGATTTTCGGGCACATTCAAAAATAAAAGTCGATAATCATTTATTTAACAAGTAATTTAAATATATATATATATTTAATCGGTAATAACCGGGTATTTATTGTTATTTTATTTGTGTCTTTTCTGTATTTCTATAGAGAAAATATGCCATCACATTTTAAAGTTAAAGAATATTGTCCATTAGTATTTCGTAATTTACGGGAACGTTTTAATGTTGATGATGTTGATTATCGGGAATCATTAACACGTTCACAACCATTACAAATTGATTCATCTGGTAAAAGTGGTGCAAAATTTTATCAAAGTTATGATAAATTATTTATAATGAAAAGTTTAACATCTGAGGAGGTAGAACGTATGCATTCATTTTTAAAACATTATCATCCGGTAAATAAAATATTTTTTTCTATTCTTTATTATTATTATTATTATTATAAAAAATAAATTAATTGATTTTTGTATATATTTTATATTAAACAGTATGTCGTTGAACGACATGGCAACACTTTATTACCA
This sequence comes from Ptychoptera contaminata, assembly GCA_963942525.1. Classification (NCBI taxonomy): domain Eukaryota; kingdom Metazoa; phylum Arthropoda; class Insecta; order Diptera; family Ptychopteridae; genus Ptychoptera; species Ptychoptera contaminata. The sequence continues at coordinate 1,700,086 of OZ012640.1, forward strand.
CAATATTTGGGCATGTATCGTTTAACCGTTGATGGTGTACAATATTATTTTGTTGTTATGCGTAATGTATTCAGTTCACATTTATCATTACATAAAAAATTTGATTTAAAAGGTAGCACTGTTGATCGTGAAGCATCTGATAAAGAATTGGAGAAAACATTACCGACACTTAAGGATAATGATTTTATAAAAAATCGTTTTAAAATACAAATTGGTGATTTGGCTAAAGAGAAATTATTTGAGACGCTTAATGCGGATGTTGATGTGAGTTTTTAATTTTTGTTAATTAAAAAAAAAAAAAACCGGTTGAATCGGTTGAACATCATTTTTCTCAATTTTAATTGATTTATAGTTTTTAACAAAATTACATTTAATGGATTATTCCCTGCTGTTGGGCATACATGATGGTACACGTACGGAGGAACCGATTGAAGAGGGTGCCATCAATCGGGACGGACGTGATACAAGCGAAAGTGAAGAATGTGATAGTGGGGAAAGGTAGTTATTATTAGATTATTGCAAATATTAATTAATTAATTCTTATTTTCATTTTTTTAAATTTAATTAGATGTTCTCATAGATGGACCTATAATTCACCACCCGATTCACCTAGATGTGTTGCCCAATATAATACAATTATTCCTGAAATTGACATTTATGCCATTCCTAGCATAGAAGGTAAAGAAAAATATAAAATACAAAAAAATATATATATATTTCAATAAAAAAAAAAAAAAAAATAATAATAAAATAAAATAAAACATTCATTAAAAAATTAATATTAAATAAATTAAAATAATTGTTTAATATCCCTGCATTCATACATAACATACAAACCAATACCACTACCACTACCAATACCACAAAAATTAAAACCAATATCAACACATACAGATGATGACATTTATTTTATTGCAATAATCGATGTATTAACACATTATGGTGTTAAAAAACAGGCGGCAAAGGCTGCAAAAACCGTTAAATATGGTAGTAATGTCGATGGTATATCAACATGTGATCCAGAACAATATGCAAAACGTTTTATTGATTTTATTGATAAAGCAATTGAATAATTTAGTTTGTTTTTTACATTTTTAATTAATTTTAATTTTAATTAATTAATTTTGTTTTTGTTTTTTTTTTTAAAGTCATTTAATTAAAGTCATTTAAACAATGCGCACGCGCGCTAATATATATATATATATATATATATATAATGCAATAAAAGCAACAACAAAATTAAAATTAAGATTAAATTAAGTAAAAAAAAAAGTAATAAAGTAATAAATAATTATAATAATTATGAAATATGTTATTTAATTAATTAATTAATAAATTAATTAAATTTTGTTTTTTTTTATATATATATATATTTATATTTTAATTTTGTAATTTTCATATTTTTTTTTTTTGCTAATTAAATTTAAATTAAATTAAATAAATAAAAAAAAAAAATTATATAATAAATAAATAAATAATAATATATACAACAACAATAATAATAATAATAATAATAATAATAATAATAATAATAATAATAATAATAATAATAATAATAAATTAATTAATTTAAATAATAAAAAAGAAAAAAAAAACATTTAAAAGAAAATTTAAATAAATAAATAAAAAAAAAAAACAATTTTTTTTTTGCATTTTTATTCGGAAAATTTTCGTATTTAGGGACCATAAAGAAATTAAAATATATATACAACTACTATAGGGACGTGTCTTCAATATAATTAATTTAAACGACATCTGTATATTTTCTTATGAATTAAAATCGAGAGTTAATTTTAATTAATTTTGGTATTATAAGGGGAAGTCCATTGAATTATGGCAACAAAAATAGAGGGGCATGAGAGAGGAGATTTGATGAAGTTTAGTATGAAATAATTTTATTTTTTTATTGGACTGATAGTTTGACAAGGGGAGGGGATTAGGGGTGGTCAAAAATTTCCTAAAAATCGTTAACATAATTTATAGACGTCCCCTAATTACTTTAGAGGGTGGTAAGTTGAATTAATTAATTAATAAAGCTAAGTATACTGCTCGTATGCAGCTCGAGTAAACTGAAATTTTCATACAAATTTTGACCTCGCTCTCGAGCTCTCGATCAGAGATAAAAAATTCTCGCTTTGTTAGAGGATCCGACTTAAACAATTAATTTTTCACAGCGAAATAATGTTCATAACATTATTTCGTTGCGAAATTTTTGAAATTTTGCTTTTTTATTTTTTAATTTTTTTGGAAAAAAAAATTAAAAAACAAATGTGTCATTAATGTGTCAAATTACAAAAGTGTCAAATTTCTCTTCACAATCTTTTGTTCACAGCTTTTTAACCGGAGCAATTGAAGATCGCATTAGAATAGTTCATTTAAGTCGAGCAGCATACTTAGCTTAATCGTAATTAATTATGTTTAAGTAAAAATTCGCCGAAATTTATACTAGCATCTTGTAATTTTTATTTCCATATACCTAATAGTCGGTTTGTCGAACGACGGTGCGACTAGAACTGATTTTTATCGTTTTTTTTTAACTCCCTTTAATACCAAAAGATATTCCGGAACTTTTTTATTTTTAACTTTTATGTTGTGTGAATTTCTAGCAAACAACCCGCCGTCATGGCAAAAGCGGCTAAAAAAAACAAAACCCGTAGATCATGTGCTATGTTAAGCGATTAATCCAATTGCTTGTATACCGAACGGTATATATTTTTATTTTATTTTTTGTTGATTAAATATATTTAAGTCAGCTGCGTTCACAATTTCAAACATCTGTCCCATATAGTATGCTCTACCTACACGCTAGTATACACACGCTACCCTATTCAATAAAATTTGAATTCATTTTAACCCCTATTAATTATGTAGTTTTTCATTTCTTACTTAGTACTTAGATTGCTACGGCAATCGTAGCAACAAAAACAGCCAAAAAAAAAAATACTAAGTAATTGCACTAAGTGATAATAAAATAATACGAAAAGCAAAAAAAAAAAAAAAATAATCGCGAAAAATTATCATAATCAGAACAGACAAAAGATCAGATAAAGGATCCCATAGACTAGATTAGACTAAACTAGATTTGATAACTATTGTACTGCTGCTACTGCTATCTATTATTAATTTTTATAAATTATTGTGTTAATTAAAATAGTGGTGTTTCGTTAATATGATATATATGATATATATGTGTGTGTTTGAAAAATAAAATAATAATAATTAATTATTCAGCCCCATACTGTTATTTTCCCACTTTTACATAGTGGGAAATTGTTTTTTTTTTTTTTTTTGTCTGATATTTTATCTATATGCTGCTCCTGCTCCTCCTGCTGTTGTTGTTATTATTTCATATTATTTACTTTAGACAACAAAAACATATAGAAAAATTAGGGGGACACCGTTATTGTAGTATTATTATTTTGCTTTATAGTAGGCGATAGAAATTAATAGGTTGAAATAATAAAATTATATATATTATTTTTACTACGCATGTGTAGTAATATTATTAATAAAATTTTTTTTTTAATTAATTAATGTTTCTCCTTTACAAATATACGTGTGTGTGTATATTTAAAAATAACAGTTATTATAAATTTAATAATAATTTTTTGCTATAAAAAAATATATCTAAGGGATGATACATGTTTTTTCTTGTTTATTTAATAAAACAAAAGGGCGCATGACAACACAAAATATTTATTTATATATATATATATATATATATATATATATGTTTATATTATATTGGGGGTAAATTATAATTTTATCTATATAAACTCACCCTTTTATAAATTTTTTCAAAGGTTTTTTTTCTAATGACACAATAACGTACAGTCATATAAAAAAAAAAAATTACAAAAAAAAAATTTTTTTTTTTGCTCTCTTTAATTATTTAGTGGACTGTACGTTGCGTGTTTAACATTAAAAAAAAAAAAAATGAATAAATACACCATAAACCACCCCTAAGAAATGTATAGCATAGGTGGTCGGTCTTTCTGCTACATCAAGCACAAAGGATATGTTTTTTTTTTTTTTTTTTTTCAATTTTTCTGTAATGTAACTGCTACTTCCGTTTTAAGTATGTCAGACACGGCTCGTATGACAAGAGCATGTAAAAAATAAGGGGGGTAAAACAAAAAAAAGGGGTAAATTAATAAGAATAATAATTAAAATAAATCAAATTGTTTAAACTAGGAGACAGATAACTAAGCCCCTCTTTTTTTTTTGTTTATTTTAATTTTCAAAGGAATATTATTACCCCTTAAAAATAAATATCAAATATCCTTTTTTGTATTTGTTATGTACTTGGTCATGGGTTTGATACTTTCTTAACAACACTGGCTATACGTTTTTGGGGAGTGATTGTAATAGTATTAGTGTTTATTATTTTTAATTTCTTTTTACATGAATTTGAATTGGGGTGGTTTTTTCTTTTCTTTTCTTTTATTTTTTGTTTTGTTAGTTCCTATCCCATGAGTGTGTTCACTGGTGGCAAATGGTGATGGTGTGTATGACTTTGTTTTGTTATTATTAAAGGAAAAACAAGAAAAAACAAGAAAATAATTACTATTGTTTTCTTTTCTTTAACGTTTTATTTTTCTTTTCCGGTTTTCCGGTTTGTGTCTGTGTGTGTGTGTGTGTGTGTCTTTGTGTATGTATATGGTTTTTATTATTATTATTTTTTTTTGTAAATTATTCTTGTATCCGCGTGCACAGTGCTGTGTGCAAAAGTTAAAGCAAAGAAAAACTCAAAAGAAAAACTCAAAAGAAAAACCAAACGCCACATATTATATTTGTGAAAAATTTATTTTTCGTGGATAATAATTTATCGGTGCAAAAAAAAAAAAAAAGAAAAAAAAGTAAAGAAAAACCTATGAAAAGTGAATATTTTGTGTAATTCGTGGTGTAATTAAGGGTTGTTATTGTTGTAAAAAATTAAAACAAAGAGAAAAGCACAGGGAAAAGGTTTTTTGTTTTTTTTTTTTTTAATACGAAAAACATAAAACTTAAAGTTCAGCGAAAATTTATCAGTGAAAATTTCCTATGAATTAAAATTTAAATTAAATTTCCATGGTAAACAGTGTTTTTTTTTTTTTGGTTTGTTTGTTTGGTTTTTTTTTTTATTGTAGTTTTTCTAGTAGTTTTTTTTTTTTTTTTGGTAACCGCAAACAACAACAAATAACAACCACAATTTGTGATTTGGATAAAAAATAATAAGGGTGAAAATTAAGAGTGGAAGAGAGGGAGTGTATATGTGTATGTGTAATAAAAGAGATAAATTAAAAGGGGAATAATTATAATAATATTCTTGCGTCGTCATGTCTTAATAATAATAAAAAATAATCAGTGGTAAAGCTTTAAACGCTTAAGCGGTTTAACGTTAACAGTTATTGTTAAAAGTTTTTCGGTTTTTCTTTTTGAAATTTTCTTAAGTATGGTAATACTATGTGACACGTGTGTGCCTATTGTTATAAGTATTAGTGAGTTTATTATTATATGATATGGATAGGTGATATGAATGGGTGGGGACTATGGGGGTTAATTGTTAATTGTGTCACAGTCGTGTAGGTGTACAGTTGAGTATATATATATATATATATATACACTGTTAATTATTGTCTATACGATGACACTCTACTGTACAATTAACCATCGCTATTCTACATCCTATTTTTGGGGAATGAGGAGAAATATTCTATTAAAAATTCATTAAAAAATTTGTCATCATTACTGTGAAAAATAACAGCAACAGTACACCAACCCCATTATTTAACACTGACATTTTTTTTTTCTTGTGTCCCCCCCTTTTAGTTATTCGTTTTCGTTTTTTTTTAATTTTTTATTACTAGAAACTGTAACAATGAAACCACCCAACCACCCAACTACCCAACCATCCAGACAATACATACAAATAAATTAACTTGCTCAGAGAGATTAGAACAATAAAAAAACGCACACAACAAGCAGATATGTGGAGTAGAGGGGACGGTCACTGTGTGATGGTTAGATGGTTTTATTGCCCCCTCTCACCCTCCACTCCCCACACAAAAAAATAAATAAATAAAAAAAAATTATGTTTTAATATTTATTGCGCATGTTTAAAGCTTTTATTAATTGTTTTCGTTTGTTGGGAAGCTTTTGTTTTCTTGTATTAAATTGTGGGTGGTATTAAATGGGTCTATTTTTGTTTGAGGAAATTATAATTATAATTATAATAATAATTTCTCCTTTTTATGGAATAAAAATATATACTGCTAGTGTGTGTGTGTGGTGGGGATAGGGGGGGTTTGTTTTTTAATGGAGTAAGTGAATGTAAGTGTGGGAGTGAGTAAATGTTATCGGTTGGGTGGCTGGGTGGTTGGGTAGTTAGTTGGTTGGTTTATCGTCATTGTTGTTTGTTATTATTATTATTATTATTATTATTATTATTGTTGCTGTTATTGTTGTCGTCGTCGTCGTTGTCGGTATAATCACCGTGGTACCGTTTACTTGTGCCAGTTTTGTTGTTGTTTGTCTTGTGTTTGTTCCTCCTTGCGCGTTTTGGATACAACAAAAGCTTTCATTTTATTTTTGTTTTTTTTTTTTTTTTTATTTTGCAATCAAATTTGGCTTAGTGTTAGTGTGTCTATCAATGGGGTATTATTGTGGGTGGCTTACTTATTAGTTTTTATTTTGATTCCATCATATGGGGGATTTTTTTTTGTTGTTTTTTTTTTTTTTTTTTGGTTTTTAAAGCAAAAACAAAAACGCGTTAGACTCGGTACTAATGGTGCACGCGTAACAATCGTAATCACAAAAAAAAAAAATGTAATTAATGTTAATTAAATGCGTTGTAAAGTGCTTTTGTTTTTGTTTTTGTTAATTTAAATTTTTAATTATTTTATTTAAATATATTGGGTGGGTGGTAGGAGGAAAAGCAAAAGCAGCAGCAACAGCAGCAGCAGTAGTAGCAATATCAGAAGCAGTAGAAGCCACTTTTGGTTTGTCACCAGAATTGTGCTTTTTTTTGTGTGTTTGTGTATGTGTGTTTAGTGCTTTTTTTTAATAAAAAAAAAAAAAATTTTTTTTTCCAAATTTTACTAATTTATTAATTAAATTAAATAATTAATTAAAATTCCCCTTTTTTTTTGTTTGTTTGTTTTTCTATTTGCTATAATGGATGGTGAATAGAGATGAGTAGGGATGGTTGAGTGGTTTAGTATAGTTTATAAGGGAGGGGAAAAATAATAACATTAACAACAACAATAAAGGGGTTAATAATTTTTATTTTATATAAATGTGTGTGTGTGCGTGTATGTGTACGATTTACTAATGCGTAAAAAATTTAATGTCGTTAAAAAAAATAAAATAAATATATTAAAAAAGCTCATTTAAAGCTCTTTTATTACTTCTACTGCCAGTGATTTCTTCTAATATTATCGAAATTTTTTACATTCGAAATGTAATTCATTTCCCCAAGTTTAGTTAGTTGTTTTTCTAATTGTTTTCTTTTATTATTATTATTTTTGTGTGAACTTTTTTTCTGATTAGAAAATTTTTATTTGAAAATGGATATGGAAAGTAGTGTAGTGTGAGAATTTCCTCCCTTAAAATTGTTACTCTTTCTACTATTGCTGCTGCTGCTTGTGGTGGTGGCGGTGGTGGCGGTGGTGATGGTGTTGGTGGTGGTGGTGCTTTTGCTCCCACCCAAACCAAAACATTATTTCTTTAAGTATATAAATGTATATGTGAGAAAATGTCCTAATGCTCATGCTCCACCGAAACGCAACCAAGAAAGCCATAGAAAAAAATGTGCTCGTATTTGTGTGTCTGTGAGTGTGTGTGTATGTATGTATATATGTTAAGAAAAGCTTAAATATTTATTTATTTAGTTTTGTTGAATAATTATTTTTTATTAATTATTATTTATTTAATTAATTTTCTTTCGTTTTTTTTGGTTGCAGGTGAAAGAAAATTTATTTAATCGTTATTAATTAATTAATGTTATAGAAATAAAAAACATAAAAAAAAACATAAAAAAAAAAAAAACACGAAAATTAAAAAGGGGAAAAATCATGTCGTTGACATTGTGCAGGTGAAATTATGATTCAAAAAAAAAAAAAAATAATAATAATATAAATAAAACTAGAAATATTATTAAACCGGAAAAGCGAAAATAAATAAATAAATAAATAAAAAAAAAAAATAGTAACAACTGAAGCAAAATCAACAGTAACAATAATAACAGTAATAACAGTAACAGTAACGCAATAAAGGATATAAATGTGAAAGAATAATTTTTAAAACGGCAAAAATGTGATAAAAACAAAAAATTAAATTAATTAAAATTAATTAAGCAAAGCAAAACTACAAAAAAAAAAAAAAAAATTAAAGAAAAAACTCTAAGGAAAAACTCTTAAGGGAAAGCTCTAAGAAAAATTCTTAGGTTTATTGTGAATGTGTTTGTGTGCGCGCTTTTGTACTTTATATATATATATATATAATGTGTGCAAGTGTGTGTATACATCAGGATAATTTAATTAATTGAAAATAATTAAACAAAATTAAAAAGAAAAAACCCCCCACACACACACACACGCCGTTGTCAACAGAAAAAAAATAAAAGAAAAACACAAGGACAGGTGTTTTTTCTTGTTTTTTTTTCTCTCCAGGTGTTGGAAGTGTTGTTGTCGCCTGCTTGTGGGAGAGCTTTTTTTCGTTATTGCTGTTGTAAGTTAGTTGGGTGTTTTGTTATTTCTCTATGTGTTGTGTACGTGATCAAGGAAAAAAACCATTTTACGGTGGTAGTGGTAAAAGCAGCAACAGCAACAACAGCAACAGCAACAGCAGCAGCAGCAGCAACAGCAGCAGCAGCAGTAGAAACAACAGCAATAGAAAAAAGGATCAGAGAAAAGCAAAAGGAGCAAAAAGGAAGTTGTAAAAATATAGTGAAAAGAAATGTCAACAATATGATGTTGCGACATCAGTAAAAATGTGTTTTTTGAAAGAAAAATAAGAAACAATACCAACAACAATAACAACAACAACAATAAATAAGGAAAAACAGAGAAAAACATTCCGAAATTATTATTATTATTATTCTAATGGAATTTTTACGAAATACTTATCGGTTCTAGTGGTCAGAAATATCCTTGGAAAATACACAAAAAAAACAGAAAAAAAAACCAAAGAAAACATCGAAAAACACCATAGTAAAAGGGTAGCGTGGGGAGGGTGGTGGGGGAGAGTAATAATAGAATTTTCTTTTTTTCAAAAAAAAAAAAAAAAAAAACCCAATTTACTCCCCCAATTTAAATGGATACAATTGGTGAAATAATTGAACAGCAATCATTAGGAGAACCACTTGTTGTTGAAATATCAAGTGGTAGTTTAGGTACAGATGGTGGTGCATCACAATCACCACCATTATCTATACAACAATCATTAACACCACGATCATTATCAACAACAACAGGAACAGGAATTGTAACATCAACAGCATCATCATCACAGACTCGGAATAATCATCATCATCATCAACAGCAGCAGCAGCAGCAACAGCAGCAGCAGCAACAACAGCATCATTCTCATCATAATCATCATTCAAATTTGCAACAACAACAACAACAGCAACATCAACAACATACAGCTGTTGTTATGGTAGCGACCGGTACAAATTCTAATAACACAAATCGTAATAATAATAATAGTAATAGTAATAGTAATAGTAGCACAACCACTTCAACAGTAGTAGCAGCAGCAGCAGCGGCAGCAACAACAACAACAACAATAGCAACATCAACAACAAATAATAATATAAATGGTGGTGATGGAATTGGTGGTGGTGGTGGTGGTAGTGGCGGTGGTGGTGTTGTTGTTGTTACAAATATAAACAATCGACATTCCCAACAGCAACAACAACAACAACAACAGCACCAACAGCACCAGCAGCAACAACAACAGAATCACCATCATCACCATCATCACCACCATCATCAACAGCAGCAACAACAACAGCATCAACAACAACAACAACAACAACATCACGCGGATCATGATGATCTAAATGGAAGTAATAGCAATAGTGGCAGTGGTAGTGGTAGTGTTAGTGGTGGTAATAGTAGTTCTAGTAATAATAGTGTTAATATAAATAGTGTTAATAGTGTTAGTGTTATTGATTCACAATTGGGACCATTGTCGGTGGTCACCAGAGCCACGTCACGTGGCCATATAATTACCCATAGTCAGAGTCACAATCATAATGTACATAATTTAGATATAATAAAACAAGAGCATCAGCATCAGCAACAACAGCAGCATCAACAGCACCAACAGCAGCACCACCAGCACCATCAGCATCATCAACAGCATCAACAGCATCATCAACATCAGCATAGTGGTGGTGGTGGTGGTGTTGTTATTTCGGGTGATGACCTATCACCGGATGAGGTCGAGATAGCGTTAAATCATCAGGCAAAGCAAGAGGTATTATCGGTAATTGTGCATCCGCAAGACGACTCAAGAGATTCACAATTACTCAGTCCTGGTAAATTGACACCCACCTCGGATATGATTGACGCATCTGATTTTCGGTCATTGCACGAGCCCACATACCAAACATTGACATCGGTAAATGGTAGAATGTCACCACCTGGATTTAATCCAAATTCCTCGTACGCAACGCTGACGCCATTACAACCGTTGCCACCGATATCGACAATGTCCGATAAATTTGCCTACGGACATGCGAGCAATGTGTCAGGATCATTTACTGTTATGCAGAATAACGGCATGGGTATTAGTCTGGGACTGGGTGTCAATTCTCCGTACAGTTATGAAAAATTACCATCAATGGGACTATCGCCGCCACACAATTACTCCTCACCAAATACACTCGGAAGTATTGGTATTTCCCAGCAGCCGAGTCCGTTGTCACCGCAAAGTTCGTACTCACAGAATGGATTACCGTCACCACAGAAAAGTATGTCACCGTGCGGTTATGAGTCACCATACGGTGGCCATCGTGACATTTTGGTGGGACGTCAGTCGCTCCAACAGCACAGTCCGGCACTCAGTCCGCATTCTGGCTCAATGAATTCACCTGGCGGGAACACAATTGTATCCAATTTCGGTACACATGCAACACTAGTGTTGAATGGCCTATCATCGGCCACAACACTGACTGGTGTCGGTTCCCCCATATCACATCACATCCAATCGCCAAATAGTAATGGCAACAACTTAGTACAAATAACACATATATCACACAGGGGTGGTATTATAAGTCAGTCACCGTCGCCACCCCTGTTGGCCATTCAACAAACGGCTGTTGTGCCCCATTCACAGTCGGCAATCCTCACGAAAACTATAACATTGTCAAGTGCACTACATTCGGCTGGTAATAATAGTGCTGCAACCTCCAACAACAACAACAATAGCAATAATAATAACAGTAATAACAGTAATAATATGACTGTTCATAGTAGCAACAGTAATAATAATAACAGCCAATTAATACAGAATGATGTACAGTTGAGTCAGACGCCGCTCAGTGTGACACAAATAAATAGTAATGACGTCGAGGAGATCAATACAAAGGAGTTGGCACAACGGATCAGTGCAGAATTAAAACGATATAGTATCCCTCAGGCGATATTTGCTCAGCGTGTACTGTGCCGGTCACAGGGTACACTATCTGACCTATTACGAAATCCAAAACCGTGGTCAAAATTAAAATCGGGCCGTGAGACATTCCGTCGTATGTACAAGTGGCTGCAGGAGCCTGAATTCCAAAGGATGTCCGCATTGCGATTAGCAGGTGAGGCTCAAGGTTAATTGACAATTATAAAAAACGTTGGCAAATAATAAGCCGACATTTGTAGTAATATTCCCCCGCCCCAAATTAATTAATAATTTACTAATTTTGTAATTTTTCTTCATTTTTCTTCATTTTTCTTTTTCTTCAATCAACTGATCACCTAACGAATGAAGCCGCCCAGATACCGCAAAGAGGAAGTATGTATTAATTCTGGTAGCGAAAATGGCAAATGTAATGGCATTTTGTCATTTTTGGCACCGTGTCTCCCCAACGATCCCCGTTAATTAATTTAATTAATTTTTTTTTTTTTTTTTTTTTAATTTTATTTTCTTTTCAATCCTGTTGATCCTTCCGTTCGCATAACATGTGTCGTAGGCTGTAAAAGGCGCGACGACTCGAACAGCTCTGATCATATGCCGACACCAAAGAAGCCACGTCTTGTTTTCACCGATTTGCAACGACGTACGTTGCAGGCAATTTTTAAGGTAAAAAATTTTCATTTTTTACTACACATAGGTGTGCATAACTAACTGTACTGTAACTGTTTTTGAAAAAAAAAAAAAAAAAATTAAATAGGAAACAAAACGACCATCAAAAGAAATGCAGGTGACAATAGCCAGACAATTGGGCTTGGAGCCAACGACTGTTGGTAATTTCTTTATGAATGCAAGACGTCGTTCAATGGACAAATGGAAAGATGAGGATCCAAAGTCAGGTAATTCAATGGGTGATGCAATGTCACCAGGTGGTACACATTCAATTGAAATGGACGATGATAATGATGTAGAATTAGAAGATTTGGGCAATGATGATGAAAATGAGGAGGATGATGATGATCTTGATATGGATAATCATAATTTACATCATCATCATCAACAGCAACAGCAACAGCAGCAGCAACAACAGCAGCAGCAACAACATCAACAATTACATCAGCAACAACAGCAGCAACAACACCATCATTCTCATCACAATCACCATCATCATCTTCATCAGCATCATCATGATAACAACGATAATGATGATCACGATGATGATTTGTTGTGACATAACACCATCGTACAACATATTATTATTATTATAATACGATTTTATATTTATTATTTATTATTTTATAGTAATAATAAATGGAAAAATGAATGGAAATTATTTTCAATTAATTTCCACAAACAACAACAACAACAACACATGGTTATAAAATTAAAAAAATTAAGAAAATTAAGAAAATTAATGCAATTTATGCAATTAATGCAAATAATAATAATAATAATAATGATATTATTAATGAAATTATTGATGAGGCTGAACATATATAAATTAAAAATAATAAATAATAAATTTATGCAATTAATTAAATTAATAACAGTAATAATTAAACAAAGAAAACTAAAAATACAACAAAAATATCTAAATACAAATGAAAGAACAGAGAAGAAAATTTTCTCTTTCACATATAAATATTATTTAGCATAAAAAAAGAAAAAACAAAAAAACTTAATAATTAATTAAATTAATTAAATTAATTTAATTAAATTAAATTTATTACAGAAAATACAGCAAAAAAAGAATAAAAACGGGGGAAAAAAACGGAGAAAAAACCGAAATTCTTCACCGAGTTCAGAATCTAAAAATTTATTTTTATCTTTTTCTGGAGAAATAATATTATAGGGGTACGGGAACGGTCATTTTAAATTTTGTTTAATTAATTTATTGTATTATACTGTTGTTGTTGTTGTTGTTGTTGTTGTTTTTAAGGAGAAAACATGTCGGGGAATAATATATATATATAGATACAGCCACAGACATTGGGACACCTGGCATCAGCATCACCTAAAGCATAATTAATTTTTAATATTTTGTGGTGGAGGCAAAAAAAAAAAAAAAAAAACCTTTAATTTAATTTAATTAAAAAATGTACGCGTAAAAAAAAAGTAAATAATTAATAAGTTAAAGAAAGAAATAATTAAAGAAAACAGAATTCAGACAAAAAAAGAAAAGAAAACAAACGAATAAAAAATAGCAATAATAATTAATTAATTAATTAATTAATTAAAAAAATAAACGGTTGTGGTGTTGTGGTTATGGCGAAACTAATTTTATTTAATTTAACATATATTTGAAAATATTTATTTTATTTATTTTTTTTTTTAATTATTATAAATAATAATTAATTAATAATTAATTGGAGGGTGCGATTATAATTATTAATTACACTTTTATACTTATATACGCTTTATATTTATTTATTTATGTTTTTTTTTTTTTTTTTCAATTATATAGTGAAATATTAATTAATTTATTTATATTTATTAATTAATAATTTAAAAAAAGAAAGAAGAAAAAACTAATAATTAATCAATTAATTAATTAATTAATATTCTAGTCATGAAATTCATTTTTAAAGTCTAATTACTAGTTCTAGTCAGAGAAGGTTTCTAGTCAGTTTTATAAACACTCATATACATACACACAAACACACACACACACATACATATAAACATACTCTCTCTCTCTCTCTCCTCTCTCTCTCGCATAAAATTTATATAAAAAATTTGGTTTTTTTTTTATTTCTTTGTTTTAATTATATGTGAGGAGAAAATAATTAATTAATTCAATTCAATCAATCATTAATTTTTAATTAATTTAAAATTAAACAAAAAAATTTCTAATAATTAAACAAAAAAAGCAATAATATTTTAGAAAAACAAAAAAAAAATTAATTAATTTTTTTTTTTTTTTTTTTATTAATTAACTAGAATTAATTTACCTAACGAACTATTTATAATTAAAATTAATTAAAATAATATTTATTTTATTTTTTGTCTTGAAGCAATAATAAAAAAAAAAACTTTTGTTTTTTTTTGTTTTTTTTTTTTTTTAATTGTAAATTATTTACTTGGAAAACAGAAAAAAAAACAAATTGTTTTCTTAAATTTAATTAATTTTAATTTATTGTTGTTGTTGTTGTTGATGTTGTTGTTGTTGTTGTTCTTTTTTGCAATATAAATAATTAATTAATTAATTAATTTTTTTTTTTTGAATATTAATTAATTAATTATTAATTCAATTAAATAAAACAAGCAAACACAATCATTTATTGAGTGAATAATTTATTTAATTTATTAATTAAAATTTAATTTAATTTAATTTAATTATATATGTATATATATATATATATATATATAGTTGTGTATGTGTTTATATATATATATATATATATTACATTTGTGTTTGTGTATATATATGTATAAATTTTGTTTTATTTGTTAACAACTAATTAATACCAAAATTAAATTATTTATAAGAAAAATAAATTTTTCTGTTTTAAGCCGGGTTGGGGTGGGGAAAGATGTCCATTAATTATGTTTAGATTTTTTTTTGTTTTTTTTTTGGCAAATTTTTGAACCAACCCTTCCCCTATTCACCTACTCAAGCAATCTAAATGTCCAATAAATTATTATTTTAATAATTGTAAAAACTCCTTCAAAAACCCCTCAATCACCAACACCACCATCATCATCCTTTCCCTTTTTTTTTGAATAATTAATGGACTTCCCTCTCTTAAAAAGATAAATAAAAACAAAATAAAATGAGTGAAATACTAAGAAACGAAAAAACCAAATAAAACAATCTAGTCAGGATTAGAATAATTTTTGTTTTTCTTTTAATTATAATAATAATTTAATTATTTAAAGAGAAAAGAGAGTGGGGAAGTGACAAAAAGGAGAGAGAGAGAGGGGTAGAAATAGAGACAGAGAGAGAGAGAGAGGGGAAGAGATAGAGAGTATTATATGAGTGAGAAACTAATTAATTAATTAATAAAAAGAACAAAAAAAATGTAAATTCCATAATCATCAAATGGAAAAATGGAAAAATGACATAAATGGAAAGCAATCAAAAATTTTAAAAATATATATTTTTTGTTTTTTTTGTTTGTAAATTTTAATTAAAATTTTATTAATTTGAATTTTACAAATTAATTATACAATTAATTAACACTTAACTGACGAAAATTAAATAAGCAATTAGTAAACGAGACAATTAGAAATTTAGTTCTTTCGTTTACAAATGTTTTAAACGTCAGGCTTTTAGTTTTTTCTTTTATTATAGTTTCTGTCGTCCATCTTACCGCGATGATCGTAATAAAATTAATTATTTATTGCAAAATTATTTTAAAATTAAATGCAAAATTTATTTACAAAAAAAAAATTACAAATAAATGAATTTATTGATTTTAGTTTTTATCGAATATTTTTCTTAATTTTAATCACTTATGTTGGTGTCAGTTTCTTGCAATGGAATAGCACATCGTTGTGTGTCACAAATCGGTTAAAATTCGAGTCGGTTAGGTGTTAATTAATATTTTTAATACTAAAAAAAAAAAACAGAAAATTAAAACGAAAAGAAAATTTATTCAAAATTTTGCTTAAGACCAAAAGAAAATAGAAGAAAAACAGAAAATTTATTGTTATTTTATTTTTTGTTCTATTTAATTAATTTAAATTAAGTAATTAATTAAGAAACAAAAACATTTTTTTTTTCTTTTGTCTAAATTAAAAATTAATTATTTGATTTTTTTTTTTCTTTTACAACAATAACATATTACCGTTACTTATTTCTATTGGAATTAAAATTTTAAATTTCAAATAAATTAATTAATTAATTTAAATAATTAATTAATTAATAAAAAAAAAAAGACCAAAAAAGAACAAACAAGCAAACCCTGTTTTATGTTCAACAATTATTAATTTATTTATTTACGAATAACGGTAATGAGTATATTTTATTTTTATTAATTATTTTCTTTGACCAATCCCCGCCGACCCCACCATCCAACCCCCCGCCATTTTCCCTATAAACACATGTAAACCCCTGTAATCACTGTAAATACTAATTAAAAACAAAAAAAAGATCAAGAACCAAAATGACAAACAAACAAACAAAAAAAAAAAAACAAAAAAAAAGAAGAAAATTAATTAATTAATTAACAAAAAAAAAAAAAAATTTTTGTTTTTTTTTTGCTCTGCATAATTTTTTAAGCAAAAAAAAAAAATTAATTAAAAGTATAAAAATAATAATAAAAAAAAAAAAAAAAACAGAAAAAAAAAACGAATGGTGCCTTGAACTTTGTCGTTAAAATACACATGAAATTAATTAATTAATTAATATGAAATTAATTTTTATTAATTAATTAATATAATTAAAAAAAGAAAAAAAAACTTAATTAATTAATTAAAATAATAATAATAATTAAAATAATAATAATAATAAAAAATACACAAAAAAAAAAAACTAATTTAATTTAATTAAAATTAATTAATGTTAATTAAAATCTGTTGCTATTGTTGCTGTTTGTTGACTAATATTGTTTGTATTGTTGTTGTTGTTGTTATGTGATGATCATGATATGATGTTAGTGATCATGATGATGATAATGCTGTATTTGCCGTTATATGATGCTAATGATAGCTGATGATCATCAAGATTGTATTGGTAATACATACATATATACATACATACATACATATACACTGTTTGATGCTAATAACACTGTTTGTTACTAATGATCGCTGGTGATCATCAAGATTCTAGTGGTACAGTGCTGCATACATACAATACATACACCGTTTAATTAATTTCATATAATTTTAATTTTATTTATCAACAAAAAAAAAAAGAGAAGAAAATTAATTCTATTAATTAATCACAAAAAAACACACACACACACACACACACACAGAAAGGAAACACCGAAACAACAGTTTATGTTCAAAGAAAATTGATTTTTTGTCTTTTTGTTTTTAACAATTTTATTATTTTAATAATTTTACCGTTATATATAATATTTAATTAAATTAAATGAATAATATGAGGAGAAAAAAAAAACGCACACACAGACATACATACATACATACATAAGATAAAAATTACCATTGAAAAGAAAAATAAATTTTATTAATTATAAAACAAAAACAATAATTTAACTTTTGTAACAACAACACCACTAACAGCAGCAATAATAGTAATAAAAAAAAAAAACCTTAATTAATTAATGCAAAAAAAAAACAAGTGTAATGGAAAATTATACAAAAAAAAAAAAAAAAAAACAAAAAACTCACACATTTATAATTAATTAAAAAAATTATGTAATTAAATTGAGGAAAAAAATTAATAATTTATTAATTAAATTAGCAAAGCAACAAATTAAATAAAATTAAAATTAGATATATACACATACACATAGACACAACACACATATTTATATATATATATATATATATATATATATATATATATATATATATATACACCCACACTAACACACAGAAAACACACATCCTATATATATATACATATATATATATAAAAACACAATATTTAATGTAAATTTAATTAAGTGAGACAAATTAATTAAGTGAGAAAATAAAATAAAAAAAAAAATAAATAATTTAATTAATTAATTAAATTAAATTAAGAAAGAGAAAGAGAAAAAATTAACAAAAAAAAAATGCAAATAATAATTAATGAATAATAATAATTAGTAATTAAAAAACAAAACAAAAAAAAAAAATTATATTAGAATTAATTAATGAATATAATTATTTAATTAAACAAAGGTAAAAGAAAAATTAATTTCAGGTAAAAATTCAAAGGGAACTATTTTTTTTTTAGCTTTTCTTCTTCTTCTTCTAATTAATTTTAATTGTCTTTTTTTTTTTTGTTTAATTAATTTTAATTTTAATCAATTTTAATTAATTTGCAATTTAATTAATTAAATATTATTAGTAGAGAGTAACAACACAAGACAACAAAAAAAAGAGACAAAACAAATCTTAAAAAAAAAAAAAAAAAATAAAAAAAAGAGAAAGAAAATTTTGATTTATTTATTAATTAATTTTCATGGGGAAAAAATTTACATACTAATAGATATTTAATTAGAGAGATTAACACAAAAGAGAGAATAGAGAAAAAAACTTTATTTTAATTTTAATGCAAATAGTGTGTGAGAGAACATAGACATAGAGAAAGAGAAATTTATTATTATTATTATTATTATTATTATTATTAATTTAATTAATTAGCTAATGGGTGAGAATGTATATAGATAAGTGCGTGTGTGTGTGTGTCTGTGCGTGGCTGTGTGTGTATGTGTGAAGGGGAGTTTTACAATTTTACGAAAAGACAAAGAAAAAAAAAACAATTAATTTAATCAACAATAGAATATAAAGAAAGAGATAACCATAATTACTAATTAAAATTTAATTAAGAAAAAGAAAAAATTATATACACGCATACACACACACACACATACATACTAACATACATACACACACACACATATATAATTCAATCAAATTTTAACGAAAAGCAATTTTAATAGAACCAAAATTTAATAAATTAATTTTTAATTAATATAAAAAAAAGAAACAACAAATTAATTATAATAATTAAGTGGTATTGATATTTTTCTTCAAATTATTGTTATTATTATTATTATTATTATTATAATTGTTAATTTATTTTTTTATTTATTTATTTATTTTTCTTTTTTGTTTTATATGTGTGTGTGTGTGTGTGTGCTATTGCACTGAGTTTTAATTAAAATTTTAATGCAAAAAAAAAAAAAAAAAACAAAATATCAAAAAAATAAAAAAAAAAAAATAAGCAATTTTTTTTTTTTTAATTAATTAATAATTTTTTTTTTGTTTTAGAAAATTATTTTTTTCGCGTGCTTTGCAATCATCATGTATTAATTAAATTAATTTAATTTTTAATACATTAAATCACCCATCCAATACCCACCGATTATTCAAATAATTATTACCCCTATTACAGAAAAAGGAGAAAAAATTACTTTTCCCCAAGAATATAAAAAACAAAAACCTTATCCCCTTTTAATTAATACATAAAATTAATTAAAATAATTATTCACATTTTTTGTGCGCACGCATGTGTGTGTGTGCGTGTGCGTGTGTGTGTGTGTGTGTATTAATCACATAATTTCCCAATAAAATTAATTGAATAATTTGTATTTCCCCTGAAAGACAAAACAAAAACACATTTTATTTGCTCGTTTTATGCTTGGCTTTGTTACTGTTTTTTTTTTTGCTTTATAAATTTAATTATCGATCCATTGTCCCTGCCCAATAATTATATTTCTCCATCACAATACCCAATTACCCATTATCGTCATCACCAATTTTATCACCGTTTGCCATAAAATTAGTACTAAACAAACACATATAAGAACACCTAAACACCCTTTTGAATTAAAAGAAAAAAAAAATAATAAAGAACCCTCCCCCCTCCAAAATTACAAATACAAAGAAAAAAAATTATTATAGAAAAACGTTAAGGAGGGGGGCGGCCTCATGGTTTTTTTTTTTTTGGTATTTCGTTTTTTTGTTGAAATATTTTTTCCCTTAAAAAAATTAAAAAAAAAAAAATAAATTAATTAAGAACAAAGGAAGTGAGATGTAACCGAAAGGCAAAAGCCAAGTTAATCAGTGCTGGTGGCTGTAGCAGCAGCAGCAGCAGCAGCAGCGTAGAAACAAAAAAAAAAAACAAAAAATTAATTAATTTAATTAAATTAAAAGAAAATTATATAAAACAAAAGAAAAGAAAAGAAATAAAAAAAAAAACATTTTTAATTAATTAAGTTTCTAGTCTGTATTGTGTAATATAAATAAATAAATAAATAAATGAATAAAAACATAAAAAAAAAGAAAATTTAATTAATTAATTTAAATCTAATAGCGAGAGTGGGAGAGAGTGGAGACAAAAACCATAAAATTCAAATAATTAATAAAAAATAAATTTAAATGAAAATTCTCCAGGTATTGGATTATGTGGTGCTGTTAGTGCAATCAGACAGATGAACGACAAAGAAGTAAATAGTAAGAATTTCAATTAATTAATATTTCTCCATTTAAATCAATAATTATGTAAATGATAAATCAGGGAGGAACAATGGGGAATAAAGGGGAATAAAGGGAATTAAATTTTAACGTTTAATTTTTATAATTTTATTTTCTCCTTAAGCAAATCAATTGATTGATTGGATGGACAAGCGATTGTTAATGTTAGGGGTAAATTGAAGGGAAAATTAGTGAATATTATGGTAAAAATTGCATAGAAATTAAATTTAACAAAAAAAATAACGGGAAATTTTGAATCTTTTAAGTTTAAGAGTTTTAAACATGCGCATATATATATATATATATATATATATATATATATATATATATATATTATTATTATTTTATTTAATTATCTATCTTTAATTATCAGTGTTGATAATTACGTCCAAGTGTGTGATAAACGAATTTTAGTGAATTTTTTTTTGTTTTTTTTTAGTTAAATTTAAATTAATTAATATAAAAAAGGAGAAGTGTATAAAGTGGTAAGTGGTAATGGATTTTTCCCGTTTTTTGTTTTTTTTTTGTTTATTCCTCCATCTTTTAAAATCACATGTGAATTTTTTTTTTTGGTTTTTCTTTTCTGTTTTGTATAGAAATTGGTTTTTCTTTTTCTTCTTTTTGCTGACTAAATTTTATTTATTACTCATTTTGTCTCTCAATCTCTATCTCTGAATATATATATATATATCATTTACAATACTTAACTGTTTTTATTTATTGCTGATGTTGCTACTATTATGTCCCTTTCCCCAATCGATTTTATTTTTTATTTTTGTTTAAAAGAAGAATATATATATATATATATATATAAATATATATATAAATATATATACATATATATATTCCCCCATTATATGACACCAATAAAAATAAAATTAATAATTCTTCCCCTTTTTGATAAATTAAAAAAATAAATAAATTAAGAGATGGTAATATATAAAAAAAAAAGACTAATTAAAATACTGTATGACGTCAAATGAGATTTTTAATTAAATTATTTACTAGGTAAAAGTGTGTTATTATAGAAATAAAGAAAATAAAGAAAAACATAAAAAAAAGAAAAATAATAAGAAGAAGAAAATTAAAGAAAAAAGAAAATTTATCTTTTTTTTTTGTTTTGGTTCTGTAAAAAACAGTAAAAACATAAGCATTATAAATGTTTATAAATAAACCTGGCGTCTTCACTGTTTACATTGAAAATGTGTTGAAACAACAGCAATAGCAGTAGGCAACAGAAAAATTATTTAAATTAGAGGAGAAATATATTTCGTTTAGTTTAATATTGACGTCATTATTTTTTGTATTATTTTTATTGCTCTTAGTTAAGTGTTTCGATTTAATCAGGTCTCCAGTATATATATTTTTTATTGACCCCCCCACCACCACCACCACCACCACCACCACCACCCCCCCACATATTTATTTAATACATTTCCGTAGTATTAAATTCTCCTTATTATTTTTTTTTTTTTTGTTTTTTATTAACTGTTGGTGTTGTTGTTGCTACAATTGTTGTTACTCCTGGTGATACTGCTGTTACTGGTGCTGGTACTAGTGGTGCTGATGGTGCTACATCTGATTGTTTCTCCTCTAGTGATTTATTGTGTGAAAAAAATAATTTTATTTAATTGAAAATTAAATTAAAAAGAAAAACATTTTAAAAGAATAAAACAAGTGAATAGAATCACCGAATTTGCACCTGTAATCCAGCGAATAGAAAAACGGAAAAATTAACAAAAGTTAAGACACTAGAAAGTGAGAGAAATTTTTTTCTTTTTTTTTTTTATGGATTTTTCGTGTTTTCATTCTATTTGTTGGTGTCGATTTTTGTGTGTGATAAAATATTAATTAATTATTGAGATAATACGGTGACAGGTGCTTCTGTAAAAGTATTTGGGTTGGACCTAGTATCTGGGTGTACTGGATGATTGTAAAATTTTCACTATCCAGCTATATACAGTGGTGAGAACAGAATAGAAAAATATCAAATGTAAACAATATTAGGGTAGAATTCAATTAGTAAATGGCTGTGATTGGTTGATTAATTAGTTGATTAGCTAATCTGATTGGTTGATTAATGGAATTATCGATGAATTTTTTATTCATTTATCATTTATGCGTAGTAAAAACATTATTCATTTAATTATTGGTCAATTTCCTTTGCGCAGAGTAATCAAAAGAAAAAAAAAAATTTGTTTATTTAATTAAATTTTTTTTTTTATTACCATTACCAATACCTCAATATTCCCCCTCTCCGCAATAGAATTTTCTATTTTTAATAACTTAAAGAAGTGGGAGATTTTTGTGGTTTTTCTTTTTGTATGTTTAAAATGTTAAAGAAAAATGAATTTTTTATTTTTGTATTGATGAGAGAAATTTTCTATTATTGTGTGATGTAAAGAAAATTTTGTGGAGCAACAGTGAATGTAGTGAAAATGGTAGGAGTAAATGTAGCTGTTGTTGTTGCTGTAGCAGCTAGTAGATGTGCGGATATTACTGTGCAAGTGGAGACGCCAGGTTGCTGTTTTTTTTTTTTTTTTTTTTAATAAGACAGAATAATGAAATTTTATGTTTATTGACAGGACAGTGTTTATGTTTTTCATTAATTAATTACTAATTAATTAAATTTAATTAAATTTAATTTTTTTTTTGTAGAAAAAAATATGCTGAATAAAGATATTATTAAGAAAAAGAAGAAAAAATAGGAGAACGAAAAAAAAAAAAGAAAAAAAGAAAAACAGAAGAGAAAAACAATAAGAAGAAGAGGAAGAAGAAGAAAATGTATGAATAATTGAGTAAAATTAGGTTAGGAGAGTGTTACCAAATGACGGTCCTGGAGTAATAATACATATTATTAAAAATAATTAATAATTAATGTGAAAAAATTAATTAATAAATTAAGAGAGAATTAATTTTTAAAAACAAAAAACAAGAGAAAAAGTAAAATTCTCTCCTTCTTGTTGTTGTTGTTGTTGATAATTTTGTTGTAATTTGGTATTGCTGGTACCAACGTATATTGCAGCCTATCTGGTGGGTGGTTGTGGTGCCCAAATACTAAAAAATATTATAAATATAGAGAGAAACCAGAAGAAGAAAAGTGTGACTTTCCTCTGTGATTGAGAGTAATTTTCAAAGAAAAGAAAACCAAAAAAAAAAAAAACGAAGCAGGAGAAGAAGAAGAAGAAAAAGAAAAAGTAAAGTTACCGTTGGAAGACAGATAAAAAAATTAAGAAATTAAAAAAAAAAAATTAAGAATAGAGAAAAATTCCACCGCATAGTATGGCCTCGGTCGCCGCTTGGCTGCCTTTTGCACGGGCGGCGGCCATTGGTTGGGTACCTATAGCCACACATCCATTACCACCACCGCCCATACCAAAAGATCGACGAAAAACCGATGATGAAAAATTACTGATTAATGTTTCCGGACGACGTTTTGAGACCTGGCGAAATACATTGGAAAAATATCCGGATACCCTGTTGGGCTCAAACGAACGTGAATTCTTCTATGATGAGGACTGTAAAGAGTATTTTTTTGATCGTGATCCGGATATTTTTCGTCACATTTTGAATTATTATCGAACGGGAAAGTTACATTATCCGAAACACGAATGTTTGACCAGTTACGATGAGGAGTTGGCCTTCTTTGGAATTCTGCCGGATGTTATAGGGGACTGCTGCTACGAAGACTATCGTGATCGCAAGCGTGAGAATGCAGAGCGACTAATGGATGATAAGTTATCAGAGAATGGCGACCAAAATCTGCAGCAATTGACAAACATTCGACAGAAAATGTGGCGGGCATTTGAGAATCCTCACACATCAACGGCGGCACTTGTGTTCTACTATGTGACTGGGTTTTTCATTGCAGTGTCCGTGATGGCGAACGTTGTTGAAACAGTGCCATGTGGTCATAGGCCTGGTCGCGCGGGTACACTGCCCTGTGGTGAGCGTTACAAAATTGTGTTCTTCTGTCTGGACACAGCCTGCGTGATGATCTTCACCGCCGAATATCTGTTGCGATTATTTGCGGCCCCAGACAGATGCAAATTCGTTCGCAGTGTCATGTCAATCATCGATGTGGTGGCCATTCTGCCGTACTACATTGGGCTCGGCATCACCGATAACGATGACGTATCTGGCGCCTTTGTGACACTTCGTGTTTTCCGTGTTTTTCGTATTTTTAAATTTTCACGACATTCACAAGGTCTCCGAATTCTCGGCTACACACTAAAGTCATGCGCTTCCGAGTTGGGCTTCCTCGTTTTCTCACTGGCGATGGCCATCATTATTTTCGCCACCGTCATGTTTTATGCTGAAAAAAATGTTGACGGTACAAACTTCACCTCAATTCCAGCCGCTTTCTGGTACACAATAGTCACGATGACCACTCTGGGGTAGGCATTCATCTCTGAAAATCTAATTCTATTCTATGTTGAAAAATTAAATTAAATTTTTATTTTTGTCTCCCTTCAGCTATGGCGACATGGTACCGGAAACAATAGCCGGCAAAATAGTAGGTGGTGTCTGCTCACTAAGCGGTGTCCTTGTAATTGCTTTACCAGTACCCGTTATTGTTTCCAACTTTAGTAGAATCTACCATCAAAATCAGCGTGCTGATAAACGCAAAGCTCAAAGGGTAAAACACTTAAAAAAAAAAATTTTTCTTTATTTTCTGTTAAAAAAAAAAAAAACAATATTTTTCCACAGAAAGCACGATTAGCCCGCATTCGAATAGCTAAGGCATCATCTGGTGCCGCATTTGTTAGTAAAAAGAAAGCAGCTGAGGCACGTCTGGCCGCTCAGGAATCTGGCATTGAACTTGATGATAATTATCGTGAGGAGGATATATTTGAGTTGCAGCATCACCATCTGTTGCGATGTCTTGAGAAGACCACAGTATGTTTATTTTTTTGTTGAATTTTTATTTATTTTTTTGTTTTTGTTTTTTGGTTAATTTAAAAAATGCAAAAATGCAAAAAAAAAAAAATTGCAAATTTGCAAAAAAAATTACCGGCAGCAACGGCAAAAAGTACCATGGATGCCAAATGGTGGAAAAACTAAATGAACGCACGTCATCAAACTTACACCATCTCACCATCATTTATGTTTTCTCCATATTTTGGTAACCATCTGCTGCTGGTTTGCCTCTCTAACTTTTGCTCAATTTTTCTTTCTCACTTTCTCTCCTGAACTGTTCAATGTACTGTCAATCAGCAAAAAAAAAAAAAAAAACAATTTTTACGTTAATTAATTTTTTTTTCTTTTTAATTTCCCCTCCAAAAAAAAAAACCACCCCTTCGGTTAAGAATATGAAAATAAAAACTTGACTAACATGGAATTCTTCAACGGTTTTTTCGTTTAATTTTTTTAAATTAAATTTCGTAGAGTTTTTCCAGTGCCAAAAAAAAAATTTAGAACCCGGTAATAGTTGGAGAAACAAAAATAATTTTTCATTATCCATAAAAATGTTCCATTTTATAGGAAAATGCTAGAAAGTGGTTATAGTTCTAAAAGTTTTTATTTTCATTTTGAATTAATTCTAACCCCGCTTTTCGTAGGTGGGGAATGGTATTTTTTTTTTGGTCTTCTTTCCCCTCCAACCCCTCTTTAATTTATTATTTTCATTAATTTTTTAGTTTTTGTTTTTTTTATTTATTTATAATTTTTCCCACTCCTGACTGAAAATCACCATGAATGAATCTATACTCTCCCATAGAAAATGTTTGTACCAATTAAATTCATCCCCTGTTTTTTTTAAGTTTTTTTTTATAGTTTTCTCTTTTATTTTAATTAATTAACCGTTTTAATTAATTTTCTTAATTTTTGTTGTTTTTATTTTTTATTTTTATTTTTTATTTTCTATTAATGTTCGTAATTGATGTTCGTTGTTGATGTTACGTTTTGTCTCTTACACATACACACACACACATACAAATACACAATCATAATAACACACTAACAAAATTTACATAAATATATACACGCACACACACACACACATAGAGGCATACATAAGGGATGAAAGTAGAGAAAGTAGAAAAAACATTTTTCAATAATTCAAAACATTGATGCTGTTGCTGTTGTTGTGACTGTTGCGACTGTTGCGACTGTCGCTTTTGCAGCTGCTGCTAATGATGAGGATCAACGTCGGTAATTTAAATTTTGATTTTTTGTTAATTATTTAATACTCATCATTAGCCTAACAGCAGCAACAGCATCCATAACAAATCCTTTATCAACTTCCCCGTTATCGTTATATGTAATCACGAGCTTTACTATATTTTTTTTTTACCACCCACATATTTATCCATCCTTAATACATACACACACACACACACACACACACAAACACATACACACACACACATACACACAAATCACACAAAAACAATGAAATTTTTTTTTTTTTTTTTTATTTAAATAAAAATCGAAAAATTCATTAAAAAAAAAAAATTTTAAATAAATAAATAAAAAAAAAACCAAAAACGTCCGTGTATAAAGGATCGGGAATTTGTTGAATTGGATATTGCTTATAATGGTCAACCGAAGCGTCCTGGTTCACCATCACCGATGGCCAGTCCTGCACACTCGACAAACTCAACCGTTGGACTATTGCAGTCATGCTGTGGCCGATGCTGTTCCCAACGTTACCAGGTACGATTTTTTTTTCGTTAATTTTTTTTTGCGTTTCAAAAAGGATTGCAAAAAAAAAAAACAAAAAAAAAAGAAGAAAAATGAGAAAAATTCAGAAAAATAAAAAGAAAAGTTTCACGACCTAAACAGCGACGCGACCTAAATGCATATGTGAAGCATTTTTTTTTCTCTCCCGTTCTCGTTTTCTTTTCTTTTCTTTTTCTAATTATTTTCATTTAATTTTTTTTTTTTGTTTTCATTCACTTTTCTTTAGTTTTTCTTTTGTTTTAATTTTGTCTTCACTCCCACTATATATTTAGACACTAGTGCTGTTTCTCTGTGCTAATTATGTTCGAAATTCCAAAAAAAATAAATTTTAAATTTCCCCAAAAAACAATTCAAAATTCGATTCAAACACATTTACTGATGAGAAATAATACACTGGATTTGAAAACTCTAATTGAAATTCAGTCTGAAATCATCCAACAGCATCCATAAATAATCCTTTATTATATAAAAGCACTCTTAACCATCTAAAATCACTCTTGATCACCCCAAAAGCACGCTAAACCACCTGAAATCACTTATAACTAACAAAAAGTGCTCTGAACCACCTAAAAGAACGTTTAAGTACTAATCTAAGCAAAAATTTAACCCCTCTTTTTTTTCATTGCTCACATATATATTCCCCATCCATTATCCGACTTATCATAACAATCCCCATTCAGTTATCCATCATTATCATGATCGATTAGTGACTCAATTAATTAATTAATGAATTATTACTTAATTATAAATACCAGTTATGATCAAAAATAATTTATAAATTTTATTTTAGAAATCCCCCCTAAATAATAATAATAATAATAATTTGGTTGCCCCCACCATTAATTGATTTTTCTTTCTTTTCTCCTTCGGTTGGCTTAATTAATTAATTTTTTGTTGGTTTTTGTTTTTTTTTTTTCTAGTAGATTGTTGTTGTTGTTTTTTTAGTTGTTGGCGCTTTTAAATTAATTAAAATAATTAATAATTTTTAATTAGTTTATTTGTATATGTGTGTCTGTCTGTCTGGCTGTGTGTGCGTGTGTGTGAATATGTGCAAGTGTGGGTGTAGTTGATATTGCATTAATTAAATAAAATAATAATAATAATAATAATAATAATAATAATAATAATAATAATAATAATGTAAATTGTTAATTGAATAATTTTCTTAATTATTTAATTTAATTTTCAATTTAATATAATTGGGCAAAAAAAAAAAAAAATTTTTCTCTCCAACATCATAACCCCTCCATTAATATTTTATTTTTATTCATTTACTAAATTAAATCACAATATCACCACCACCATCACCACCATCACCATCATCACCATCGCCACCATCGCCACCATCGCCACCATCGCCACCATCACCACCACCACCACCAACACCACCACTATCACTCCACTGTTAACTGAGTGTTTGTTGGTGTTTCGATTTTCTTTTCTTTTGTTAGAATTTTAACTATAATTATCCCCAAATTACTGTAAAACATAGAAAATAAAAAACGCCATCATCACATTCCATAAATACTATATCAATAATTGGCAAATGCACCACATAGCGGCAAAAATGTAACAAAACTTCTATTTAATTAAGAAAGAAAATTTATCCCCACCCCATACTATTAACTATATAGATCAGAGCTTTAGCTCCACAAATGCTTAATTAAAACAAAAAAATCTCTCTCACTTTCTCTCTCTCTCTCTCTCTCACACACACTTTTTCTGTTTCATTTATCATTAATTGTTTCTCTTTCATTCCCTTTCATTATCAGAAATAAAAAAATTTTCTCTTCAATTCTCCTTTGTCTCACTATCTCTAGTAATTAAGCAAATTAAAATTAATAGTTTGTTGTTTTTGTTTTTTAATTAAAAATTAAATTAAATTCCAAACAGAAAAAACCTAACGTATTTTAATTTTCTTTCTTTCTTTGTTTTTTTGTTTTTTTTTTCTCTTTCTGTCGAATTTTTTTTTTTTTTTGTTTGTTTTTCATTAATTTTCAGGATCGTCTCTACAGTTTTGGTACCAAGCGCCGGTCAAGCATCGCACAAGATGATTTACGTTAGAAAAATGAGAGAAAATTTTATTTTTAAAAGTTAATTAATAGTTTTTGAGAGGATAAATATATGGGTGAGGGAATTTAATTCTAGCTTCCCCCATCACATTATAATAAATAAAATTAAATTACCGCACATACAAAAAAAAACATATACACATACCATACACACACACACACATATATTAGTAAAACTAAATTTGGATTAATAAATGTATAGAAACTGGAGAAAAAGAAAAAAAAATAATGGAAAAATAATTAATTAATTTAAAATTTCTAATAAATGGGGGAGGAAAATAAAAATATTTAATTAAGAAAATAGAATAAATAAATAAATGAAAAAAAAAAAACAAGTAAATAAACAAGGAAAAAATAGTGGGGATATAACAGTGATGATATTTAAAAGTGGTGTTATTAATATATAATAAATTATTATAATTAAACTTAATGATTGATTATTATTGTTGTTATTTTGATTATGTTGGGGGTAAGGGAGGTGTATAAATAAGATAATTAATTGATTGGTTGATGATGTTTTTTGTGTTTTTTTTTTTATAAAAATTAATTTAATTATAATTGTTGTTGTTGTTGTTGTTGTTATTTAATAAATGGGAATGGCTTTATAAATAATAAATTAAGGGCAGATACAATTATATTATTATTATCCCCTCTTTAAAAGCAAACATTTTTTCGTTTTTTTTATTGTATTTAATTTATTTTAATTTTTCAATTTTTTTTTTTTTTTTGTTAATTTTTTTACGCATACAAAGACAAATGTATAAAAGATATTCTCCTTTATTATAATTTTATAGAAGGGGATTTTATGGTGAAAAATTTTTTTTTTTTTTGCATATAATTCTCCAATGAAAATATTTAATAATATACTATAATTTAATTAATTATCAATATAAAAATAATTAATTTCATTAATTTAATTATTTCCCCTTAAATACATAATAAAATAAAAAAAATTCTTTTAATACAATCAAGTATCCAGCATGTATAATAAATGGATAAAATATTATAATACTTGGGGTAATTTATCCATAATGTTTGTTTAATTATTGTGTGAGTGTGTGTATAGTTTTTTTTTTTTTTGTTTGTTTATTTTTTAATTAAATTAATAATAATAATTAAATTTATTATAGCGCATGTGCATGTGCAAGATGCCTTTTCTCTATATATTTTTCGTTCAGTTTTTTTTTTCGTTTTTTATTTTTTTAATTTCTCTTTCTCTCTTTTTTGCTCTTTTCTTTCCACACCTCAATAAGACAGAAAATCTCTCCTCAAAAAAAAAAATTTTTTTCCTCATAAATTTTTCTTCTTCTCCTCTTTTTTTCTTTCTTTCATTTTTTTTTTTTTCAATTAATTAATTAATTAATTAATTTATTAATTAAAAAATTTTTTTTTTCTATTGTTTTTCTTTTAATTAATTACCCGCAAAAAAAAAATGAAAATGAAAATCTGCAACAACAACAACAACAACAACAAATTTTTCAGCAGGCATGCGGAAAATATATTCCAGCAACATCAGCGGTACAAAGTAATCAAACTGGACAGGGTATGGACGGTACCTATCTGGTTGAGGCATCATTTTAATTAATTAATTTTTTTTTTTTTTTTTGTTTTATTGTTTGTAATTATTAATTTAATTTAATTAATTTTAATTAATTATTAATTAATGGTAATGGTAAAAAAAAAAGAAAATGGTAATGGTAATATTCTCCAACGTGATGATAAATCGTTATATTGAGGTATTTTGCTGCTGTTGATACTGTTGCTACGGTTGCTACGATTGCTACGATTGCTACGATTGCTACTGTACGCAGCTGTTGCTGCTCGAATGGTTTTGATCTAGTTGTTAGCTGATCCACGATTTTATTTATTTATTTATTTATTATTATTATTTTTCATGATTATTCATGCTACTAATCTTTATAATCTTGTGAGATTCATCAATGTCATCTATATTATCAAATTTGTATTGTTTAATTAAATCGCAAAAACATAAAGCATAAAGCATAATAATTATATAGCAAAAGCGACAAAAAAATTGTTTTAGCCAATAATAAACAGCACTTAGCAATAGTATAATCAGCAGCAACAACAACAACAACAACAAATTAATTAATTAAAAAAAAATGAGGAGAAATAACAACAATAACAAGAGTTTTCTGATTGGTAGTCCTGTTTTTCTTTTCATTTCTTTTCTGTATAAATAAATTGTAATACTGGGGATATTATTAAAGGGGGTGATGGTGGTGGTGATGGTGATGGTGGTGGGGAATAAATGAGTGGAAAAAAAAATTATAAATTTAAATCAAGGTAATTTATAATAATTATATAAGTTCGCTTAATTAAATTAAAATAAAATTAATATTATGTAAATTATAAAGAAAGAAAAAAATAGTGTTAATATTAATTCAATTGTTGACGATTTTAATTGGCGAATGGTGAATTTAATTGATCGTTTTCTTTTCTTATTTAATTTAATTATTTCTCCGTTGCTTACTTAATTAAAGAAAAAACATTTTATTTATTTATTTATTGGTTAAAAGGGGTAACAAAGGGTTATTACTATTGAACTATTACTTTATTTAAAGGGGATTTATTTTATTAATTAAAATATTATTATAGTGGGGAATTTTGATTGGTATAAAAGTGAGAGAGAGAGAGAGAGAGAGAGAGAAATGGTTAAATTAAATTAAATTTAATTTAAATTGGGTGATTATTATGGGTATTAATTATTATTATTATTATTATTATTATTATTTTGTTTGACGCATAAGATAATATGGTGTTAGGCAAAAAATTTTATTTTTTAATTAATTAATTAATTAATTAAAAAAATATAAAAAATGTACTAAGAAAATTAAAAAAATAAAATTAAAAAAATGAAATAAATTAAAAAATATTGTTTCTTTCATTATTTATTTATTGATTATTATTTTATATTATATTTTATACACCCTATATATATATATATATTAATAATGGTATCCTACCTTAGGATACGATTTATAACTGTGATATTATACATAATTATTATATTAGTTAATTAATTAATTAATTAATTAATTAATTAATTAATATAGACGGACGTTTATTAAAACCACTTGAGTTACGATGTGCCTCAATCGCACGATAATTAATTAACCAGAATGGCTGTTGATTTATTGGACGTTTTTTAAGTAAATTATATAATTCAATATCACCATAAACATCAATTGGAATATGATTTTGTGGTTGTCCAGAACGATTAACAATTTGTTCATCATTAACATTTGTAAATGTACTTATTGCATTCGATAAGCCAATTGATGATTGGGCAACTTCACGTATTACTTTGGATGTTGCTGGAGTTGCTGGTGTTGCTGGAGTTGCTGGTGTTGCTGGTGTTGCTGGTGTTGCTGGTGTTGCTGGTGTTGCTGGTGTTGCTGGTGTTGCTGGTGTTGCTGGTGTTGCTGCTGTTGCTGCTGTTGCTGCTGTTGCTGCCGTTGCTGCTGTCGCTGGTGTCGCTGGTGTAGCTGGTGTAGCTGGTGTTGCTGCTGTAGCTGGTGTAGCTGCCGTTGCTGCTGTTGCTGCCGTTGCTGCTGTTGCTGCTGTCGCAGGTGTAGCTGGTGTAGCTGGTGTTGCTGCAGTAGCTGGTGTTGCTGCCGTTGCTGCTGTTGCTGCCGTTGCTGCTGTCGCTGGTGTAGCTGGTGTAGCTGGTGTTGCTGGTGTTGCTGGTGTTGCTGGTGTTGCTGCCGTTGCTGCCGTTGCTGCTGTGGCTGCTGTTGCTGCTGTTGCTGCTGTTGCTGCTGTTGCTGCTGTTGCTGCTGTAGCTGGTGTTGCTGCTGTTGCTGATGTTGGATATCCAAATAACAAAGGAAAACTATCTATATAACCGAAAGGCCCTCGACCACGAGAACAATGTACAATATGATGATGTACTTTTTTTGATTTTGCAAATGCTGCTGTTGCTGCCGTTGCTGCTGTCGCTGGTGTAACTGGTGTAGCTGGTGTAGCTGGTGTAGCTGGTGTAGCTGGTGTAGCTGGTGTAGCTGGTGTTGCTGCCGTTGCTGCTGTTGCTGCTGTTGCTGCCGTTGCTGCTGTCGCTGGTGTAGCTGGTGTAGCTGGTGAAGCTGGTGTAGCTGGTGTTGCTGCTGTCGCTGCTGTTGCAGCCGTGGCGGGTGTAGCAGCTGTTGCTGCTCTTACTACTCTTGCTGCTGTTTCACCAAATTGACGATATACTCTTTTTGTTTCCGCAAATGCTGCTCTTGCTGCTGGTGCAACTGCAGCTGGTGTTGCTGCCGTTGCAGCTGTGGCCGGTGTTGCTGCCGTTGCAGCTGTTGCTGGTGTAGCTGCTCTTACTGCTCTTGCTGCTGTGGCTGCTGTTGCGGCTGTTGCTGCTGTGGCTGCTGTAGCGGCTGTTGCTGCCGTTGCAGCTGTTGCAGCTGTGGCCGGTGTAGCTGCTGTTGCTGCTCTTACTGCTCTTGCTGCTGTGGCTGCTGTAGCGGCTGTTGCTGCGGTTGCAGCTGTTGCAGCCGTGGCCGGTGTAGCAGCTGTTGCTGCTCTTACTGCTCTTACTGCTCTTGCTGCTGTGGCTGCTGTTTCACCAATTTGACGATATACTCTTTTTGATTCCGCAAATGCCGCTCTTGCTGCTGGTGCAACTGCGGCTGGTGTTGCTGCCGTTGCTGCCGTTGCAGCTGTGGCTGGTGTTGCTGCCGTTGCAGCTGTTGCTGGTGTAGCTGCTCTTACTGCTCTTGCTGCTGTGGCGGCTGTTGCGGCTGTTGCGGCTGTTGCTGCTGTGGCTGCTGTAGCGGCTGTTGCTGCCGTTGCAGCTGTTGCTGGTGTAGCTGCTCTTACTGCTCTTGCTGCTGTGGCGGCTGTTGCGGCTGTTGCTGCTGTGGCTGCTGTAGCGGCTGTTGCTGCCGTTGCAGCTGTGGCCGGTGTAGCTGCTGTTGCTGCTCTTACTGCTCTTACTGCTCTTACTGCTCTTGCTGCTGTGGCTGCTGTTTCACCAATTTGACGATATACTCTTTTTGATTCCGCAAATGCCGCTCTTGCTGCTGGTGCAACTGCGGCTGGTGTTGCTGCCGTTGCTGCCGTTGCAGCTGTGGCTGGTGTTGCTGCCGTTGCAGCTGTTGCTGGTGTAGCTGCTCTTACTGCTCTTGCTGCTGTGGCGGCTGTTGCGGCTGTTGCGGCTGTTGCTGCTGTGGCTGCTGTAGCGGCTGTTGCTGCCGTTGCAGCTGTTGCTGGTGTAGCTGCTCTTACTGCTCTTGCTGCTGTGGCGGCTGTTGCGGCTGTTGCTGCTGTGGCTGCTGTAGCGGCTGTTGCTGCCGTTGCAGCCGTGGCCGGTGTAGCAGCTCTTACTGCTCTTACTGCTCTTGCTGCTGTGGCTGCTGTTTCACCAATTTGACGATATACTCTTTTTGATTCCGCAAATGCCGCTCTTGCTGCTGGTGCAACTGCGGCTGGTGTTGCTGCCGTTGCTGCCGTTGCAGCTGTGGCTGGTGTTGCTGCCGTTGCAGCTGTTGCTGGTGTAGCTGCTCTTACTGCTCTTGCTGCTGTTGCGGCTGTTGCGGCTTTTGCTGCTGTTGCTGCTGTAGCGGCTGTTGCTGCCGTTGCAGCTGTTGCTGGTGTAGCTGCTCTTACTGCTCTTGCTGCTGTGGCGGCTGTTGCGGCTGTTGCTGCTGTGGCTGCTGTAGCGGCTGTTGCTGCCGTTGCAGCTGTGGCCGGTGTAGCTGCTGTTGCTGCTCTTACTGCTCTTGCTGCTGTGGCTGCTGTAGCTGCTGTGGCTGCTGTGGCTGCTGTGGCTGCTGTGGCTGCTGTGGCTGCTGTGGCTGCTGTGGCAGCTGTTGCGGCTGTTGCTGCTGTTGCAGCTGTTGCAGCTGTTGCTGCTGTTGCTGCTGTAGCTTCTGTTTCACCAATTTGACGATATACTCTTTTTGATTCAGCAAATGCTGCCCTTGCTGCTGTGGCTGCTGTGGCTGCTGTGGCTGCTGTTGCAGCTGTTGCTGCTGTTGCGGCTGTTGCGGCTGTTGCGGCTGTTGCGGCTGTTGCGGCTGTTGCGGCTGTTGCGGCTGTTGCGGCTGTTGCGGCTGTTGCGGCTGTTGCGGCTGTTGCGGCAGTTGCAGCTGTTGCGGCTGTTGCTGGTGTTGCTGGTGTTGCACCAGCAAAAGCAGACGTCACTAGAAAACGATCTTTATAACCGGATGGCCTTCGGCCAGCATATGGTGACCTTTGTCCCATGGTCATTATAATAAAAGTAAAACAAATAGTTATTAATAAAAAATTTCCCATTCTATTTGTTTATTGCGCAAATTATGTTAAAAATTCAAAAAAAAAAAAAAAAAAACACACAAAAAGAAAACAAAACAAAAAAAAAGAAAACAAAAAACAAAAAATTATTTATTAATTTTATGCGCACTCACTTATGCTCCACTCACTTTTTATTAACGGTTTGTCGTTTTTCTGATTTTTTTTTTCTTCTTATTTATATCAATTATATAACTTTATTTCGCGCACACTTTAAACAAATTAAACCAATTCACCTGTTATTTTATGTTTATGCTCTTATTTATGCGCAATGCAATTGGTTTTTTGTTTCTATTGAATACCTTATAGATGAAAATTACACTTGACTAAAATCTAATTAATTTTATCGTTATTATTCTTATTCAAAATTTTTTCACAAATATATTATTACCGTCCTAACTGTTTCAGGTAAATGTGCTTAATGATAGATTCTATTAATATAATTTTAATTAATAAATTAATTAATTTATAGATTTTTTTTTTTTGTCTTTCACAAATCGTTTTAGATGGATGACTAACTGTTTATTGTGTGGCGCTTGGTTTGTGACAATAACAAAAAATAAATAAATATTTGAAAAACAAAAGAAGAAAACAAAATTGTTTTTACGAAAAAGTGGGAGCCAGGTAAATGCTGTTTGTTATTGTTGCTGGTGCTGTTGTTGCTGTTGCTGCTGTTGGACCAGCTGGTGGTAATACAGGTGGTGTTAATAAAATTAATAATAATAATAATAATAATATTATGAATTTAAATTTAGGTCAGTGGAATTTTGGAGAAAAAAAAAAATATAATGCAAAAAAATGAGACAAATTTATCTGTAAATTTGCATAAAAACAAAAAAAAAAAAAAAAAAAACAAAATTATTTATTGCCTAATTTTTTTTTTTGTATTGACTATTTGCAAAATATTATGCAATAGAAAAAATAATAATATAAACAACAGGTATCTGGTAAACAAACGATGCAAATAAATATATTTTCTGTTTTTTTTTTTTTTTTTTGGGTTTTTTGCAATAAATTCTATGACATTCAAATTATATAATAACGTCGATATAGCGAAGACACAATATAAATTAAATACTGGGAAATTTTTAATACAATATAAATTATTTTATTTCCATTTTTTCATTATATTCTCTCTTTAAATACATTTATTATTATTATTATTATTATTATTATTATTATTATTATTATTATTATTATTATTATTATTATTATTATTATTATTATTTTCATGATTTTCAGATCGGACATAAACATAAATTAATTTTATTTATTTATTTACAATTTTTTTAGTGAAATTATATCATAAAATTCAAATTTAGTGTTTTCGTATGCAATTAAAAGTGATAAACTGTTATCGTCACTTGTGTCGGCTCTTTTGTGTATCAGCTAGGGAAAATTAAGAAATAATCTGATTTTTAAATGTGATATGTCGGATTGTTTATTTATTTTTTTTTTTTTTTTAATAATTATTTTAATTTTGTCTGGTCGAACAAGACGAATGACAAACTTATCTAGTCTACTGGGGGAGTGTGTATTTCTCTAGCAGCGGGAATCGAAATTGAAACTACTGTGTGCATAGTTTGCCAAATGCAATCAATTTTATTTATTCGGCAACAACCGCCACAAGATCCAACATACAGCAAATGAATGTTTGAAATTTTATTAGTTTAGCTTCAGATTAGTTAAACTTCTCTTGAAATTTCCTTTAATAGTCGAGATTCTCGTATGGTAGAAAACTGACCCACAAGACTTCCTATAATAGTCGAGATTCTCTTTTAAAAGAAATATATGCCATAAAATTCGTTTTGTAACTTATAATAAATTTTACTATAATTATATTTACGTTAATTATCTGTGATTCACTACTTAAAAAAGTTTTATAATTCATATTATTTCATTTATTGATTTAATTATAATACTCAATTTTGCCACAATTTAGTTAAATGGGCTGAAACTTTCTCAGAATGTTCACCATGACATACTTATCAATTTTTACAAGCATATAGAGCAGAAAAAAAGTATATTTTTGTAGATATAGGGATTTTAGCAGCCTGAGGGTGCCAAAATCGCAATTAAAACTCTGCACTTTGGTAGTTGTCGCAGTTTTTGTGGTTTTCATTTCACAAAAAATGATTGTAGAATCATGATTTTTATCTCATTAGATTCCTACATGAATTATCATCTATCGAGTTCAGATAATGATTTGGGGTCATAGCATAGAAAAATTAATTATCTTATATATTTATGTACAGAAATTCATTTCTAATATCACTGCAAATTTTCCGCCAAATCGATAATTTTAATTATTTCTTGACAATCAATTATATTTTTAGTTTATTTATACACGAAATGGCTGCATATCGTATTTGTTATATATTTCTATTGTCTAGTTCTTATTGTACAGCTAGTTAGTTCAGTGTAGTGCAGTTTGATTGTTATGCGATCAGCTGGACAAGGGAACTGTCATAGCGAGTTTATTTTTTATAATTAAATTAAAATATTTTAATTACTAGAAATAATTTAATTTATTAATTTTAATTAAAAATACTAGAAATATTTTTTTCATTTGTTATTATTTAGTAAACATGAATAATCAATTATTGTTTCTTTCCTTAGTTTTTTAGCCAGTTGTGCTGGTGTTTGAATATCAGATAATTAAAATTTCGTGGAATCGGAATCGGAATCAGGAGGAAAGAATTAGACTAATAATTGAGGAAATGCTTTTGGTGACCCAATAACGTATGGATGATTAGTTTAAATTGTTTTATTTTGTTTTTACTAAACTCATTGTTTGAGTGAAAATTTTTTGAGCAATTCTTTGTTATAAAATAAATAAAAAATAATTTAATAAATTCGAGATGTTTTTGTTTTTCTTTATTAAATTCCTTAAATGTTTCCAATCCTAGTTTTCCAGCATTTTCACGGTTTTTCAGATAATTTTTTTAATAATAAAATAAACAAAAATGCAGTGAATGCAAAATACGCTGATTGTTTTTGTAATTCTTGTTGGCCGAGTGTGCTAAATCGATGGGTTTGTATTTGAAGTGATTGTGGGGTTCGATTCTTGCTGTAGCAGATTTGCTGCTATACAGTTTTTTTCTTTAATCTGGACATTGAAATTTCTTCTGATGACGACAGCAGTTCAACAGCCCAGTCACACCACCACCCACAATTGAATAAAAAATTTAATAAAAAATTCGTTAAAATCGCACTTGAAATCCTATCAGATAACTAAAATCATGCAAGTATATCGATGGCTGTGGTTGCTAGTTCGATGCCCTGCACTTTAGAGGTTTCGTGTTCGATTCTTGCTCAACGCAGAAATTTTTCATTATTCGATTTTTTTTAATTTATCCATATGAAGACTGCATGAGATTATGACGATTGGGCGACGGCAGTACAAACTACTACAATAAGGAAGGAGTAGGAGGAGGATAAGTCATAAAAATTAGAATAAAACGAGAAAAAAAGAAATAAAATTTTCGTGAAAAATAAGGCATTTTTTTCACATTTTTAACATTACCCAGAATTCAGGTATTTGTAAAACACAAGTGAAACAAAGCGATTTCTCTATATAAGTAAGTATGGTGTGGAAATAAAGTCAATTACAACAACAACAATCGATTTTGCTTATTTCGGGAGTTCAGTTTTTCGCGTTTTTTAGCGAAACGCCTGGACGGATCGCTTCGAGAGTAGGCTCAATCGTTGGCACTTTTTAGAGCGCATCTTTTGATACCAAACACATCAGTATAAGTAGCACCATTACTTAATGCCACGTTTTTCTCAATTATTAGTAAAACCTGTTAATTAATTCCGGATTTTTTGATACAGGTAGATGCGCTACGCAAAACCACGTCCTACGATACCATTCTCGATGAAATCGCTGCACGAGTTTTCTTAAAAATTAAAGAAAACAAACGGAAAATTGCATCCTGTTTTTTTAATTTATTAAGGACACCCTTGGACCGATCTTATCGGGAATGCCATAATGTGATAGATAATTCTGTAGCGCATCTTTTGATACCAAATAAGTCAATGTAAGTATCACCGTTTGATAACGGTAGCTATTATAAAATTATGGCATGTTTTTCCCAATTATTAACAAAACTTACAGGTATATTTTAAAAATTTTAATGCAGGTAGATGCGCTATAAAATACCGCGTCGATTGATACCTTACTCGTCCAAATCGGACCACGGGTTTGCTTAAAAAACGCAAAAAACAAAAAAAATTGTTATCCTGCGTCTTCTGCTACCCGCATACAAAAGTTTTAAAA
Organism: Ptychoptera contaminata; assembly: GCA_963942525.1. Taxonomy (NCBI): domain Eukaryota; kingdom Metazoa; phylum Arthropoda; class Insecta; order Diptera; family Ptychopteridae; genus Ptychoptera; species Ptychoptera contaminata. Next base: position 1,740,121 of record OZ012640.1, read on the forward strand.
ATCGACGAAAATTTTGACGAAAAATAAAATTTCTGCTACCAGGATACCAGAAGACGCAGGATAACAATTTTTTTAGTTTTTTGCGTTTTTTAAGGAAACCCGTGGTCCGATTTGATCGAGTAAGGTATCAATCGACGCGGTATTTTATAGCGCATCTACCTGCATTAAAAAATCTGAAATTAATTAACAGGTTTTCTAAATAATTGTGAAAAACTTGCCATAATTTTACTATGGCTACCGTTATCAAACGGTGATACTTATATTAACGTATTTGGTATCAAAAGATGCGCTACAGAATTATCTATCACATTATGGCATTCCCGATAAGATCGGGCCAAGGGTGTCCTTAATAAATCAAAAAAACAGAATGCAATTTTCCGTTTGTTTTCTTTAGTTTTTAAGGAAACCCGTGGAGCGATTTCATCGAGAGTGGTATCATAGGACGTGGTTTTGCGTAGCGCATCTACCTGTATCAGAAAATCCGGAATTAATTAACAGGTTTTTCAAATAATTGAGAAAAACGTGGCATTAAGTAATGGTGCTACTTATACTGATGTGTTTGGTATCA
>OZ012640.1:1740888-1875808 GCA_963942525.1 Ptychoptera contaminata
GTTTGATAACGGTAGCCATAGTAAAATTATGGCAAGTTCTCAATTATTTAGAAAACCTGTTAATTAATTTCAGATTTTTTAATGCAGGTAGATGCGCTATAAAATACCGCGTCGATTGATACCTTACTCGATCAAATCGGACCACGGGTTTCCTTAAAAAACGCAAAAAACTAAAAAAATTGTTATCCTGCGTCTTCTGGTATCCTGGTAGCAGAAATTTTATTTTTCGTCAAAATTTTCGTCGATTTTTAAAACTTTGGTATGCGGGTAGCAGAAGACGCAGGATAACAATTTTTTTTGTTTTTTGCGTTTTTTAAGCAAACCCGTGGTCCGATTTGGCCGAGTAAGGTATCAATCGACGCGGTATTTTATAGCGCATCTACCTGCATTAAAAAATCTGAAATTAATTAACAGGTTTTCTTAATAATTGTGAAAAACATGCCATAATTTTATAATAGCTACCGTTACCAAACGGTGATACTTGCATTGACGTATTTGGTATCAAAAGATGCGCTACAGAATTATCTATCACATTATGGCATTCCCGATAAGATCGGTCCAAAGGTGTCTTTAATAAATCAAAAAAACAGGATGCAATTTTCCGTTTGTTTTCTTTAGTTTTTAAGGAAACCCGTGAAGCGATTTCATCAAGGTTGGTATCATAGGACGTGGTTTTGCGTAGCGCATCTACCTGTATCAAAAAATCCGGAATTAATTAACAGGTTTTCCTAATAATTGAGAAAAACGTGGCATTAAGTAATGGTGCTACTTATATTGATGTGTTTGGTATCAAAAGATGCGCTCTAAAAAGTGCCAACGATTGAGCCTACTCTCGAAGCGATCCGTCCAGGCGTTTCGCTGAAAAACGCGAAAAATTGAACTCCCGAAATAAGCAAAATCGATTGTTGTTGTTGTAATTGACTTTATTTCCACACCATACTTACTTATATAGAGAAATCGCTTTGTTTCACTTGTGTTTTACAAATACCTGAATTCTGGGTAATGTTAAAAATGTGAAAAAAATGCCTTATTTTTCACGAAAATTTTATTTCTTTTTTTCTCGTTTTATTCTAATTTTTATGACTTATCCTCCTCCTACTCCTTCCTTATTGTAGTAGTTTGTACTGCCGTCGCCCAATCGTCATAATCTCATGCAGTCTTCATATGGATAAATTAAAAAAAATCGAATAATGAAAAATTTCCGCGTTGAGCAAGAATCGAACACGAAACCTCTAAAGTGCGAGGCATCGAACTAGCAACCACAGCCATCGATATACTTGCATGATTTTAGTTATCTGATAGGATTTCAAGTGCGATTTTAACGAATTTTTTATTAAATTTTTTATTCAATTGTGGGTGGTGGTGTGACTGGGCTGTTGAACTGCTGTCGTCATCAGAAGAAATTTCAATGTCCAGATTAAAGAAAAAAACTGTATAGCAGGAAATCTGCAACAGGAAGAATCGAACCCCAATCACTCCAAATACAAGCCCATCGATTTAGCACACTCGGCCAACAAGAATTACAAAAACAATCAGCGTATTTTGCATTCACTGCATTTTTGTTTATTTTATTATTAAAAAAATTATCTGAAAAACCGTGAAAATGCTGGACAACTAGGATTGGAAACATTTAAGGAATTTAATAAAGAAAAACAAAAACATCTCGAATTTATTAAATTATTTTTTATTTATTTTATAACAAAGAATTGCTCAAAAAATTTTCACTCAAACAACGAGTTTAGTAAAAACAAAATAAAACAATTTAAACTAATCATCCATACGTTATTGGGTCACCAAAAGCATTTCCTCAATTATTAGTCTAATTCTTTCCTCCTGATTCCGATTCCGATTCCACGAAATTTTAATTATCTGATATTCAAACACCAGCACAACTGGCTAAAAAACTAAGGAAAGAAACAATAATTAATGATTATTCATGTTTACTAAATAACAACAAATGAAAAAAATATTTCTAGTATTTTTAATTAAAATTAATAAAAAATTCATATTTACCGCATTGATTGTCTTGTTTGGTTTATTCTTTTTTTTTGTTTTTAATTTTTATCCTTTATGCTTATTTACTATTCAATTAGCATTTGATTCTATTTTATGCGAATATTGACGAAAACGGTAACAGCGGTTTGTACACACTATACTGTACTATCCAAATTACAAAAATTTCTTAAAAATAAAAATACAAATTAAATAAATAAAAAAAATAATAAAATAAATAATTTATTTGAAAAATAATTAGTGACAGGTGATTATTATACCATATATCGAGATCAAGATCACTTTCCAGTGGATCAGGGTCTTGCAGAGTAATTTCGTAGGCAAATGGATAACTAGAATTTAATTTTTTGGCACCAATATTAATAATCGGCGCCTATAAAGTTGGAACCCTTTATATTAAAGAGGTCCAGGGTAACAGAACCCAGTGATTTAGTACCTGTGCCCAAGTGATGATTAAACGAAAATATTCCATCACTTTTGATGTAGTTACCCTGAATTCCCTTTAGAAGTGACTACATTCTATTAAGCATCGAGGCTTAATAGTGTTTTTGAAATGCAAAATGTTTTACGATTCTTCTATTTAGCCACTGGCTTCTGAATTGTCCTAAAATATGATCGAATAGGAAGAGGAAACTAGCAATACGTGAAAAATTGATGAATTATTTAATTTATTTATTAAATTAGATTCTAATAAGCCTCTTCCACTATAAAGCCTCTAGCCGATATTAAGCAGCTGGTAGGCCTAAAAATTTAACTTTTTTTTCTCTATTAAGCCGATGGCCTATAAAAGTAATTCAGGATTATAATTTTATCACAAAAATTTAATCTCATATTATCCATATATAGTCATTTATCGCCATTTAGAATTTTTAAAATACATAATTACCACTTACCTGGTTGCCTTATCATCTCGTCTAAACGCGTTTAACTAATCAACATAATTTTATTTTGCTGCCACTGAACTTGATATTCATATTTTTAAATAAAAATACGTAAAAAAAAAAAAAAAAAAAAAAAAAAAAACAAAAACAAACAATTATTATTATTATTATCCTGTTATATACATTATTATCCTGTTATTTGTGTTTTATTATTATATACTTTGTTAATTCTTATTTATATATTAATTATTATAATTTTTTTTTTTTTGTTATTTTCTTTTTTTGATAATTAACTTATTATTAGCTTTTTATTTAATTTATATTAAAATAATTATAAATAAAACTGATAAAAAAAAAAAAAAATAATAATAATTTCCTTTTTTTTTTTTTTTTTTTTTTTTTTTTGTCTTAGGGAGTTGTCCTATCCAGTGTAAACCGGGACAGCAGTTTAAATAAATAAAAAAAAAAAACAAAACAAAACAAAAATAAATAAATTAAAATTATCCCAACAAGGCATCATGATGGTTTTTCTTTCTTTTTTTTTTTTTGTTTTTTCCTTAATTTAAAATCGATAAAGTGTTCAACCTCTGATTGGACAAAAGAATAAAGGTACAAAAAAAAAACGAAAAAAAACGAAAAAAAAACGAAAAAAAAACGAAAAAAAACGAAGAAAAACGAAGAAATTCATTGATAAAGATTTTAGGAATAAAAAAAAAAAAAAAAAAAACAAAAAAATAATTCATTAAAAATTTGTAGAAATGTTAGAAGTTTGAAACAATTATTATTTATGTATTTACTAGGTGTCATCCTTTCTTGGTGGCATTCTTTCATTAATCGCATCTAAACCTTTTGCTTCTGCAAATGAGGTGATTTTCATATTTGGTGAGAAACCTTGCAGGGCTATCAAATTCAAACAAAAATTTATATTTATATAGATGTTTTACTTAAACACAAAAAACAAACACAAACCATTATTCAGTGATGTTTTTCCACCGGATAATGCGCCTAATGGTAAAGCACCAGTTGGCGTCAGACCTTTTAATTGTAATACAGACTCTGACTCCTCTCTTTAACGTACAAAATGAACAAAAAAAAAAAATAATAATAATATATTTTCGCAACATAAGAAAAAATTTATTAACGATTATTACTCACCTTAGTACAGAAAATACACGTGTCATTTTACCAATTGCACGTATTTTATTACGTATAACCTCTTTACGTAGATTTGCTGCATTACCTGGAAATATTTTTTCGTTTAATTATTTGATCAACGGAGAGTAGTTGAGTTAAAGAAACAAAATCAAAAAATCAAATCAAAAAAAAAAAAAATCAAATAAGCGCTTTATTGTTATCTGGCTAAAAAAAAATTAAATAAAAAACAAAAGAAAAACGAAACAAAACAAAAAAAAAAACCCAGGAAATTTTTTGGAATAAAATTTTGATTGGTAATAACCAATGGAACAGTATGTCCATACGTTTACTGCTATGACTGGCATTACTAGACAAACAAAAACAAAATTTACAATTTAGACTGTTTAGACTGTTATCCTGTCGATTAGACTACCTTCTTTGTAGTGAATAAATTTCTCTCGTCTATAGTTGTATTTATCGATTTAGAAAATATTTCTTGGACATTTTTGTGGACATTTTTTGGACATTTTTTGAAAATTTCTTGGATATTTCGTGAACATTTCTTGAACATTTCTTAAACATTTCTTAAACATTTCTTAATCATTTCTTGAATATTTCTTGAACATTTCTTGGATATTTCATGGATATTTTTTTGAAAATTTCGTGAACATTTCTCGGATATTTCTTGAACATCTTTGTGGACATTTCTTCAAAATTTCTTCGTCATTTCTTGGATATTTATTGGATATTTCATGAAGATTTTTTTCGAATATTTAACGAGCATTTCTTTAACATTTTTTCGATATTTCTTGGATATTTTTTTGGATATTTCTTGAAAATTTCTTGGACATTTCTTGGATATTTCTTGGATATTTCTTGAACATTTCTTAAACATTTCTTAAACATTTCTTAATCATTTCTTGAATATTTCTTGAACATTTCTTGGATATTTCATGGATATTTTTTTGAAAATTTCGTGTACATTTCTCGGATATTTCTTGGATATTTCTTGAACATTTCTTGAACATCGCTGTGGATATTTCTTGAAAATTTTTTCGTCATTTCTTGGATATTTCTTCAACATTTCTTGGATATTTCATGGATATTTCATGAATATTTCTTGGATATTTCATGGATATTTTTTTCGAATATTTCACGAACATTTCTAGGACATTTTTTGAACATTTCTTGATCAATTAACGAATGCAATACAAAATTATTCTTACAAATTATTTGGATCAATATTTTCTTTAAAGCAATTCATCTTCTATTCAGTAATAATATTTATAACAAAAAAAAAAAATAAATAAATAAATTATCATTAAAAATTAATAAAATAAAAAAATGCAAAAAAATAGAGAAACATATAACAAAAACATATAACAAAACATATAAACGATAAAAAAATATATAAATGGTTAATAAGATTAACCAATTATAATATAATTAGTACATATTAATAGGAATATTAGCGATCATGGAAAATTGCTTCAATTTATAAGATAATCATGCTGAATTTATTTGAAAAATATTATTATTATTATTATTATTATTATTATTATTATTATTATTATTATTATTTATTTATTTATTCTTACATATGTATATCATTTGCATAAAGCGAAAAAAAATTATATTTTATTCGTTAATTTGTAATTAAAAAAATATATATAAAAGTGGATTAAAGAAAATTAATGGACAAGAGATAGAGATATAGATACACAGAGAGACAGACAGAGAGAGAGAGAGAGAGAGAGAGAGAGAGAAAGAAAGAAAGCAGATAAAAATAATTATGATAAAAGTGTGCAATAAAATAATTAATTATTTAATATTTGTTCACACAATACAACGTTATTTAATTGAATTATTCAATTATTAACTACTTTCCATTTATTTATAATTCGATTGATTAATTTAGTTATTTTATTTTCTGTTGGTAAATCGCATAAGCAAATCTTCGTTAAAACTCAAAAAAAAAAACAAAAAAAAAAAAAAAAACCTCAAAAATTAATAAATTAAAGAAAACCAAAAAAAAAAAAATTAAATTAAATTAAAGAAAAATAAATAATTGTTTTAAGATAAAGAAGTAATAAGAAAAGCGTAAAAAAATAATTTCAAGCAAATGAAAAATAATTTTAATTTTTCTTTTTTTTTATTTTATAATTTTTATTTTATTTTTTTTTTTTTTTTTTTGAGTAACAATAGGACTTACCACTTTTCTTAGGTACATTAATTTTCTGTTTGGCTTTGGTTGAAACATTTTGTTTGTTTGTTTTTTGTTTTTTTTTTTTTCAAATAATTTATTTAAATAATTAGTCGCGAGATTTATTCGCAAAAAATTATCAACAACCGTTTTGTGATTATTGAGGTACAAAACCAAAAAAAAAAAAAAAAAACATAAGAATTTAAATTTAATTTAATTGAACAGCAGAGAAGTATGTATTGTGATGATGATTTGGTGGTTGGTGGTGGTAGTTGGTTGTGCGAGATAATAAATATAGAAAGAAAAAAAAAAAAAAATAAAAACACAGAAACAGAAAAAAAATAAACAAAAAAAAAAGAGAAAACATTAAAAATAGAAAAACGAAAAATCGAAAAAATATAGAGTAAAATAAAGATTCTTTGTGGAATGTCAATAACACTTTTAAGTGTTAATTGATTTTTGTATTGTTTTTTTTATTTTTTTACTACACCTGTCGACACATGGAAAATAATCATTCGTATTTCATTCGTGTTTCATTCATATTTCATTCATATTTCATTTATGTTTCATTCGTGTTTCATACATATTTTATTCGTGTTTCATACATATTTTATTCGTGTTTCATTTGTATATTTCAGTCACTTAACTTTATATTTTTATGTGTCGTGTCGACTAAATGGCAAAAAAATATTGCCAAAAAAAAAAAAAAATACAAATAATTTAAATTTAATAGAATTCAGAAAATCAATTAATAACACAATTTAACTAAAAAAAAAAAAGATTTCTAAATCATTTACAGGTGTTTGTTATTTTTATATAAAAAATTTATGAAAAACAAAAAATTATATAAAATATAAATTTGTGCAATTTGTGTCAATGAGAATTAAATTTTTAATTATGCGTGTTAATAGATAGATATGCGGTGCATTTGATAATTAAATAAATGTTTCGTTTAACTAATTGATTAACATTTGGATTGATTGTATTGATACAACTCTTAACCATATCTTAAACATAGGATTTCAATAATAAATCTTTTCTTTTAATTTAATAATTAATAAATAAAAATACAATAAAGATTTTTTTAATCAATGATAATTATAGACACAAAATGCACACTTCACACTTTTAACTATTCTTAACCGTTTTATGTACTAAATTTTAACGTATTTATGTGAAAATTGTGAAAATTTCTTGAAAACATTTAAAACAATTTAAAAATTTCATTCAATTATTCTTCTCTTATTATACTAAAAACTATTAAAATATTTTATAGATTTTATGTTTTAAATTAGTTTTTAAAATATATATATCGAAATATTTAAGCGATCTCATCACTTTTGATAATAATATGTAAGCGATGTGATTGCAACGTTCAACAATAAAACGGTTAAATAACACTTTGCATGATTACACTGATTAATTACAAAAAAATTAGAAAAGAAAACAATTTTTTTTTTATAAATTTATAAGCGTATTAGGTCTATTCTTGGCCTATTTTTGTAGGCCTTAAAAAATTATAATTATTAAAAAATTAATAACTTAAGTAATGTAGTCGTAGTAGTAGTGACTATGTACTAAATGAATATGAATAAAATATTTATATTTGATATTAAAATGTTGCCAAAAAATAATAGATGAATCACAATAATAATAATAATAATAAATAATAAATACACATCCACACAAACACACACACACACACACACACAATACCTTCTTCAATTGTTTCATCACCGTCTGACATTAATTCATTGTCCGAGCATATATTCAGTACATTGACAAGCATTTCTGTTACCTAAATTAAAAAGAAATTTTTTATTAATAATCTTTCAATAATTGTATTTTTTTTTCTGCATAAATAATTAACTAAAAATTAATAAAATCGAAAAAAAAAAAATAATAAGAAATAAACTTACTTTTTCACCAACAAATGGTAATGACCATGTAAATATATCCATAAAATTAGGCAACCAATACGGATGTGGTGAGCAATTAAATTGTCGAATATTCATAACATTATTTTCATATTTAAGTACAGCTGCCTGGTATATATATATATATATATATATATATAAATATATATATAGATTTAATATATATATATATTATAGAAAAGAAAATCAAAATTCAGAGAGTGAGAAAAATCATTCAGAAAATGGAAAAACATATGTATATATATATAGAAAAATAATAGTAAAAACAGCATTTTAAAAATAAATAAATAAAAAAACAAAATCACCTTATTATTATAAACGTCCAGATAATTAGGTGCCGAGAATATTGTGATTAATGATGGGAAACCGGTTGTTTGACTTTTTTTGTACATACGATAACTGGGAAATAAATAATAAAAGAAAAATAAAAGAAAAAGAAAATAAAACATATAAAAATAAGAAAAAAAAAAGAAATTATAACATCCAGACACATAGCAGAGAGAAAATAGAATATTTGCGCAAAAGTGAAAAAATAAATAATTTAATTAAATAAATAAATAATCAAAAAAAAATTAAATAAATTAAATAATAATTAAAACATACCCAGCATCTTGTGCTTCATGCGCCCTTATTATTGATAATAAATTATTTTTTTGTAGAAATTCACAGCATGCCGGATAACTAATTAATTAACATAAAAAAGGGGTTTTTTAATAAATAAATAAATAAATAAATAAATAAAAATGTTTTACCTATAAAAATATGAACAACCTCTAACTGAATTATGTGAATAGAATTCTGTTGTTTTTTCACTGCCAAAATCTTCTAATGGATCTGACCATAATAAATCACACATTGGACCAAAAGCGGGTGGTTCCTTAAATCTATCCAACTAAATACAATACAATACAATATATATATATATAATAATGTAAATATTTTCATAATAATTTTAACGAACCTTTCTAATATCATCTAAATCATGAATTTCCGGTGATAAACCACCATGAACACATAAAAATTGTTGATTCATTAATGCTGCCAATGGTAAACAATCAAATGCTTCCATACATGCATCATATACATTTTCGGAATATTTTATTTTACCTGTTTTTAGTTTTTGCAAAATAACACGTTTTGGCAAATTATTAATAAATAAATAAATAAATAAATTTTCTCATTTTAACTTACATTCCTGTTTAAATGTAAAATATTCTGTTAAATGTCTACACTCGTGATTGCCTCGTAATAATATTAATGTTGTTGGATAACATATTTTTAATGCCCATAAATATAATACGCACTAAATTATAATTATTATTATTATTATTATTATTATTATTATTATTATTATTATTATTATTATTATTATGATTTTTGATTATCCGCGAATTTTTAATAAAGAAAGATGTAAAGTAAAAATATAAAAAGAAAATAATTAATAAAACATAGAGATCATTTATAATTAAATTAATATAATAAATTTACCTCAATACTAAAATATCCTCTATCAACATAATCACCAAGGAATAAATATTTAGTTGTTGCTGGTGATCCACCAACTTCAAATAATTTCATAAGATCATAAAATTGGCCATGAATATCACCACAAACTGTTATTATTATTGTTGTTGTTGCCAATTAATAATTTAATTTAACTAATTAGTAATTAATTAAAGGAAAATGTTTTACAAGAAAAACAAAAAAAAAAAAAAAAAACAAAAAAAAAAAAAACAAAAAAAAAAAAACAAAAAAAAAAAAAAAATATAAAACTAAAATAAAAGAATAAACGTTTTACCTGTTACCGGTGCCTCAATTTCAATCATTGTCTTTTCATTACGTAATATATCAGCACCCTCATGTAATATACGTATAGCAACTGCCTCCTCTAAACGTCCCTCCAATATAAAATGTTGTTTTAATATATCATGATTTGGTTTTTCATTATATCCATCATATACCTCGCTTATAGTTAATTTATAACTAGGTGGTAATGGTACACCTGTACAAACGAAATAATAACAGAAATAATAAAAAAAAGAAAAACTCTCAAAAATTAATATTAATTTAATTTTAACCCTTTCAACCCTGTCGGAACTATAGTGTCCCAGAGCTGGTTCATAAGTTTCTATCTTTTGTAATTTCAATTATATGGGAGACAAATTAGTCCAATATCGTTAATTTAGATTTTTTCAGTATAAATGTTTAGTTTATAAAGTTTTTCACGTGATATGCCCGCATTTTGTGCAACATTTAGATAAATTAGTGATAAATTTACATAAAATTGTAATAAAAGTGAATTTTTCTAAAAGCCAAATAGTCTAGGTTTGGGAATACAAATATTTTTTGAATTAATTTTTAAACCCCAAATATCATTAAAATTGTTTTATAAAAGTTGTTTAAAAGAATAATGGCTTCGCGCGAAAAAACGTGTACGGAAAACAAGGACGGGTACTGTCACCCACGGTCGAGCGGTAACCTTAAGTACGGTAAGAACATCGAAGTTCCAAAACGATTTCTTTACTCGTACAGCAAAGAAATGAAACGCCTTACCAGCGTGTGCGTTTCCAAACCAATTTAATATCGAATGCTTTAAAACCAGTGTCCACAAATATCTTACATCCCATCCTATAAATTGACACTTGACATTGAAAACTTATCCTACATAAGTCAGTACAAAAGTGTTAACCCTTTCAGCCAAAAAAAACAAAACTATTTATGCACAAACTAAATCAGAACAACAGAAAAATAATAGCAGAAGAATTTTTTTTTTGGCAAACATTTTTATGTTACACAATTTGTACCTGATTATTTATGCTAATACATTTTGCAAACATATGCTGAAAAAAAAATTGCATTTGTCAATTTTATAGAAAATTCCATAGAAAATTCAAAAAACAAATATATATATACAGTAGACTCGCGCTAGCGTGAACACCGTATAATGTAAACACTGGATAACGTGAACAATTTTTTTTTACTGATTACTGATTACTTTTCTTAAATTGTATTTAAAAATTTTGTTGGCATTAAAAATGTCTTTTTATTTAATTACATTAAAATACCTATACATATGTTGTATTGAATGTACATAAATTTTATGGAATAAAAATGATAAAATGAAAGGAATAAACGATATATATTGACGTTCACTCCGTATAAAAGTACAATTTGCAAACGTGAAGATGCTCGTTAAGGTGAACTTGCTTGATTTGTAATTGTTCACGCTATCGCGAGTGTACTGTATAGTGAAATTATTATGAACAATTATATGTTAACGTGTGCACAGTGAATAAATCGCGATTTTTTGTTTTGTTTTTTTTTGTATCCAATAAAAATGATCTCATTTACTTGCCAGAAAACAGAAAACAGAAAAAACAAAAAAAAAAAAAACGAAATAAAATTAACTCTATTATAGTTGTTTAAATACAAAATAAAAAAAAATATAAGTCACACACAGAGGCGACATTAGTAAAACGTTTATTAACAAAATAGTATGATAGATTAGGAAAAATAATAAATAATAATAATAAAAAATTACATTGTTATGCCTGTGTGTGTGTGTGTGTGTGTGTGGCTGCGTCTGCTAAAAAAAAAAAAAAAAAACACCCACAGAAAAACTCATAAAAAATATATTTTTTATTTTTCTTTTTTTAAACAAAAAAAAAAAAAAAACACCCAACAAGAAATGCTATAAAATTAAACAAAAAAAAAAAAATAACAATCAAAATTCCTTTTGTCTATTCGCTATATTCCTATTTAAAAATTAAATAAAGCATAAATTGAGCACTTAATGTTTGACTATTAATGTTGTCTGAAGAGAATAAGAAGAACAAACAAACGTGAATATATAAATTAACAAGAAATGTAAATGTAACAAGTGATCTACTGTATATCTACTGAGAATTCAGTGAATACTTAATTGTAATTGTTCTTGCGTTTTTAATAAAGAAAAATTTTGCGACAACAAAAAACAAAAAACAAATATCAAATCAAATTAAAAATTTATAATATAGAAATTCTTGGTATTTGTTTTTTTTTTGTCTTGTTTATTATTTTATTAAGAAATAACATTAAGAATAATATTATTATAATTTTTTTTTTCTTTGAACATCTGTTATTGTCAGCGAAAATAATTAAAAAAAAAACAAAAAGACGAAGAAACGCACAACGAGAAAAAAAAAGCACAAGAAGAATTGATGAAGTGCAAAAGCACAAGCGGAGAAAAGAAAATATTAAAAATTTTTTTGACTAAATTGGGGGATTTACATTTTATATTAAAAATACAAAAAGAGAACAAATAACCACCAATTTACTGTTATTTCGTTAGAATAGAAAATAAATAAGAAAATTATATCGAAATAAATTAAATAAAAATTTTGTTTTTGTTGAATTAGTTTGTGCGAAAAATAAAAAAATAGCAAAGTGGAGACGCCTGGTAAAAATAAGTAAATTTTCACCAAATTTAATAATACAATATTTAGCATGTAATTTAAGCATAAGCAAAGTAAAGTATAAAACATTTTAAAATAGCAACAAACGAGTCAACAAATTGCATTAATAAAATTATTTATTCTACGGCAGTGATGGTGAACCTACAGTTCGCGGGTCAAACACTGACCGGCACAGACTTTTAAAAATAACCCACTCTTGATGTCCGAAGTAGAAGCAAAAATTTAATTAAAATATTTACAGATAATAATCCGACATTAAAAATTGAAAAATAAAATATAATATTAACTGCTTTGGACCTGATGTACAGTATACTGTACATGTATTTTTAGGTGTTTACACATTGTAAAAATTTAAATATTAATCGTTATTATCCAGTACATTTTATTACTTATAAACGGCTGCTCGAAATTACTTGAAATTTGGCATAGAGCATATTGTCTAAAAACTATAAAACTACAATTAATTCAGGTCTGAAGGGGTTAAACGTATGGCTACTCTTAACAAATAATTTTGCTATTAATGAAAAAACCATAGCATATAACTCTGTTAACGATATTCTGGTCTACATATTCTATGTATGAAAAACTGTTTTCTTCAATGAATTTTGTAAAATCTTCCAAGTGATATAAATTTAGTAATGAAGTGACTGAGTAATACGTTAAACGTATAGAAATACCAAATATTCAACCTAATATTAAAAACTAGTTGAAAGAAATCCCCCCTGCATAGAGTTTGCACTGGTTTTGTGATCCACGTAAGCTATTGCTTAAAAGTAATAATTAACAAAATTTAACAAACTTACCAAAAAGGTTCGACACCACTGTTCTAGGGCAACAGAAATGACAAACTTTGTACAAGGGGACTATAATAGAAGATTAAAAAATGCAAATAGTTGATGTGGGGTTAATTGAAGTTATTAGAATGATTATGGATAAAAAAAAAGAAGATGAAACCTGGTAATCTTTTCACATTAAAATAATACATCTAATTACAGAAAAATGTTCAAGAAAACTGTATAAAAAATAAAAGAAACCGGCAACTATAAATGTAACAACAATCCTATATAACAATAAAAATTTTTATTACAATTCGCCAACCTGTTCAACAAAAAAGAAAAGAAAATTCAACAAGTGTTTATTATTTGCGATCAATATACAGTCCAGTCTACGTTCATATACAATTCATAAACACTTAATCGTATATAAGGAAAATTTCAAAAAAACGTTCAAAAAAAAAAACGTGAATATATTTTCTAAAAATGCATGCTTAATCGTTATCACGCGTTACCCGATTATTGTATCACCTCGTGCTACATCAGTGTCATAAACAATCTATACCGTCGACATATGTAGTTAAACACACAACGATAGAAATGAAAATTATGAAAAACACAAGTGTATTTTGATGATCAAATAAGTACTATATATATCTTTGTTATGCTATAAATAAATAAGAGGTAAAAAATATATAGTACTTATTTGATCAACCAATATTAGTTTGTTGAAATCATTGAAATTTTTTTCTATTTTTTGTTATTAAAATTTTTTTTTTTTATTATCTTTTTTATTGTCAACAAAGAGAAAAAAAAATCACACACACACACACACACGCACATAGAAAAAAAGAAAATATTAATCTTGTTCTCTCTGCATGTATATCACTCACTGTGTATCTATTTTTGTAACACAATTCATTCTTAGTTCAAATCTATTTTCATATGAAAAAATGTTATAAAAAGAAAAACAAAGCAATAAAAAAGAAAAACCAATCGGCTACAGTTATTAATGTTGCTAACAATACATAAATAAAAAGAAAAACTATGAATAATTCTATTGTTCAAAAATCAATTAAAAATTAAATACGCAGCCGGACACACAATAATTGTAAAATAAAAAATTGAGAATTTTTTTTTGCATTAATTACTCTGAATTACCTTTATAGGCCACCGGCTTAATAGAGAAAAAATCTTTTAATTTTTAGGCCTACCAGCGGCTTAATATCGACTAGAGGCTTAATAGTTGGAGAATCTTATTAGAATTTTATTTAATTATTAAGAAATTTAAAATTTTATTTATCAAAATCTTCCTCATCGGATGCAAAATTATCTTCATCTAAACAAATAATTCATCAATTATTCACGTATTGCTAGTTTCTTCTTCCTATTCGATCATATTTTAGGACAATTCAGAAGCCAGTGGCTTAATAAAGGTTAGTCAGTGGCTAAATAGAAGAATCGTAAAACATTTTGCATTTCAAAAACACTATTAAGCCTCGATGCTTAATAGAATGTAGTGGCTTCTAAAGGGAATTCAGGGTAACTACATCAAAAGTGATGGAATATTTTCGTTTAATCATCACTTGGGCACAGATACTAAATCACTGGGTTCTATTAACCTGGCTTATAAAGGGAATTCAGGTTATATAATTGAGAACATATTAATCAATTATAAAGGTTATTTTATGTATTATTTTTTAATCACTTAAAAATCATCTCTAGTCACCCATTAGTCTCTTGTGACAAATAATAAAATTAAAATAAAAAAATCTACCTGAGTCTAGGTTTGATGGTGAAAAAAACTATTTAATTCATACTTTTAAAATATTTATATAATAATTTCTATAATAAAATATATAATAAATGATAAAATTTAATTTAACTAGTGGCCAACAATTTATGACCGAAAATAAATAAAGAAAATTTTATTGATTTTTCTTTTAAAGTTAAACATACATACATACACACACACACACAAATACACCCACCTAACTATACAACAGTAACCCGATAAGTAGAAATTTGATGGTCGGTTAGTTCATTGTTTTTAGAAGTCGCCAGTTATTCCAAACAAACACTGCAAACTTACTCATTACCACCTTAGATCAATGACAAAAAAAAAAAAAGAAAAAACCACCAAAAACTACTGTGCGTGTGTGTGTGTGTTTCGTTTTTTTTTTTTTCTACTAAATAAATAAAAGAAAGACCGGCAAATGTTTCAATTTAATTACCTTTTTTGATGGTGTTAAAAGTTATTCCTAACAAATATATATATATACAACGTCACAATTGTAATAAAATAATAATTGATTAAAAGCGCGATTGTGGGTGGCTCTCTATTGTGGCTGTCGTGTAGAAAAACTAACTAACAAACCTCATATGAATTGATTATTATTATTATTATTATTTTTCGTTTTTTTTTTTTTTATTACAATGGAATGGCAAACGTAGCTGTTTTGTGGCTGTTTTGTGACTGTTTTCGTATTTAGAGAATAATTATGTTGATTAATTATGCTTCCCAAAAAAAAAAGAAATTACATAAATCACTATTGGACAGTCTCTTTATGTGTTTTAACATCAAATTATTTTTTTTTTATTATTAGTTGTATAATTCAAAATGAGTCAGACTGATAGGTGATTTAGAATTCAATTAGGATTAAAACAAAAAAAAACGTTATGCAATTTATTCGCACAAAATATACAAATTAGGATCAAGAAAATTTTATTCTAAGAGTATGTAGTCAATTCTGTTTTATTCGACTTTATTTTATACGATTTTAAAGTTATGCGAGTTTTTCTATACGATTTTTATTCGAGTATTTTGTCCTTTTGATATTTTTTTTTACTGTGGGGATTCCCCGATTTGCGTGGTTTTTCTTTATTTCTTGTAAAAATAGATACGAGCAATGCTTAATCGTTTTTTGGTCTGTCTGTCGCATTAAGTCGAAATACGTGAAGTTTGCAAAGTTAGTAGCTTCTAAGCTGCTTGCTTTTATAAATGATTCAGAGATTAAAATTTTCAGCTATTGATTTGATTCGTTTTTAAATTTTAAGTCATATTCTTTACTTTTAAAATCGTTTAGCAATCTAACATATTAATGATTGTATGCGATTTTCTTGGTTAGTTCTTTGATTTTATGCAATTTCGATAAACGTGTAACGTATTCCCCTATTCATTAGTCGTAAGTCATGTTTTATTTGTGTTTACTGCGGAACGTATCTACCGCATAAAAATAAAAATTGACTAAATATTGTTATTTTCTAAAAAATCAATCAATCCATCCATCGATCCATTCAATCTGGACATCTATTAACCAACCCACAAAAGCCCATAGAACATTTCTTAGTCATCATCATCCAATACATTATTACATCATGATTTTACATAAGTAATGCATAAAGGTAAATGGTGCCTTTGAAAAACACAATATGTGACAAGGTCTTCTCGTGATCGATTAATACATTGGCGTGACAATAAACGATCATAAATTGTTTTTTTTTTGAAAATATGTAAATTTTTTTTTTTTGCTATGTTTACACCCAAATTCCTTACACAAAAAGAGTAAAAACAAGAAATCGAATAATAATAATAATAATAATAATAATAATATTTATGACCTAGGTGTGTGCACTACTGAGTAAGTGGTCTTCTATTGATTTAATTTATTTATTTATTTTTTCAATTAAATTAAATCAATTTTAAGTAAAAGTATTAGCCCCGAAAGCACCAATAAATCAACATAAAAATTATTTCAAGAATCAAAACACAACAATAGAATTAATTAAATGAAAATTTACAAAGAAAAGTCTCTAATTTATCTTGTTAAAATTGTTAGCAAAATCAAAAGCAAATAATAAAATTCCATTGAAATTGTTAAATAAAAAGAAAATCTTTGAAAATAATAAGGTGAACAAACAATGAACAAACAAATAATAACAGTAGCAGCACTAAGCATTAAGACAATTAGAAATTCCATGAAAATTTTCTAACAATCAAAGAAAATTATAAATAAACAATTGTTTAATGAAGACAAAGTAAGGTTTTAACCAATTTATTTAAATAAATAAATACAATTATAATTTAATTGGTAAAAAATCAACAATAACAATGTATATTGGACTAAATTTAACTAAATGAAAACAACTACATACTAATAACCAAGTAACGCTTTTATTTATTTATTTATATTTTGTTTTGTTTTGTTTTGTTAAGACAACAGGTAGGTCGAAAATCCGTACAACAAGTGGTATAAGCAAACAAAGTAGTAAAAATAAATATATATTTTGCACAATAGAAATATTCAACGAGAAAATTCAATTAAATCATAAAGAAAATTTTATAAGAAGTATCTGGATTATTTGTATCAACATTTAATAATGAAATGCCGATAATATGAATAATTATTAATAAATAAATAGAAATTTCTTACTTACTTTCAATAACACGATCAGTTGTTGACATTTTTTGTACCGAGGATAATGTATCCGGTTGTTGCTGTTGTGACGATGACTGTTGTTGTTGCGTTGTTGTCGTTACTGAAGGCTGTTTATGCTGTGACTGCGATTGTTGCTGTTGTTGCTGCTGCTGCTGATTATGCAATTTTGGTAGTTTTTGCTGTGTATTTGATGACATTACTTATCACTTTATTAATTTTTTATGTTTTTTTATTTATTAATATTATTATTAAATAATTAATAAGAGTTTATCTGTTAGTATGTTTTATTTTATTATTATTTTTTAACAAATAACAGCACTCTGTATTATTTTCTTTATGTTTATCTAAATAAGTGTTCACAGTTGAACAGTTATTAAAGTTAGAACTAACACCATTAAAAAAAAAAACAAAATGAAAATTATTGTTTTCTTTATTTAAACGTTTTGCATCGATAAATAAATAAATAAATAAATAATACGACTAAATTATATGGTTAACGATAAACCATAAAAATAATGATCAATAGATGATGGTTCGAATAATAACGGATAAAACAGATTTAACGTATTTTTCTTCTTCTTTTTTTTTTGCGGACTATAAGACATATTTTAGATACGTCTTATACGTCCGAAGAATAACATTATATATGTTTAATTTTAAATTAAAGGTGCGTCTTATTTATTCGGTGCGTCTTATTTATTTGGTGCGTCTTATCATTGAGTGTGTCTTATCATTCGGTGCGTCTTATTTATTCGGTGCATCTTATTTATTCGGTGCATCTTATAGTCCATAAAATACGATTATTTAATTTAATTTTTCTATTCGTAGTGTTTTATTGTTTTTTATATTAATTAAAGCAATGACAAACAAAAAAAAAATTAACACACATGCACACACACACGCGCTTAAAATCAATCAAACTTTATTTTTTTTTTTTTTAATTAAAAAAAAATTTGAAAAAACTTTATACATTTATAGGCTATAATAGGGGATTCACCAAACAATGTTTAGATGATTATCATAATAAAATGCTTATAATTTCATAATATCTATAAATATTATTTTCAAATTTTTCTTTTCAATATTTTTTTCTTATTTTTTTCTTATTATTTTTTTTTTTTTTTTTGTTATTTTATTTGTAAATTAATTAATTTATAAAGCAAACGTTAAATTTTTAATATATGCGAGTAAGTGAGTGTGTTAACAAGTGTTTTTATGCAAATATATAATGTACAGGTGATCGTTTATTATTGATGATTGTTTATTCTTCGTTTTTAGTAAGATTTTGTTATATTTAACTAAAGAATTATATTTATTTGTAGCGAATTAATAAAGCAACAAAAAAAAAAAATCGTCAATTTAGTAAAATTTTTACTGTAGAATTTTATTTTATTTTATTTTTTTTTTTTTTTTGTCAACGACAAACAACGAACAGAATAAAAAAATTTAATTTAACTATCGTGGTTTAAGCGCGACACTTAATTGTTTCGTTTAATTTTTTTTCTTTCTTTCATTTCTATCTTTATCGTCTTGGTCTGATTCTTTCCCATAATTTTTTACTCCTTTTGTTTCTTACGTTCTTACGTTTATATGTTGCTACTGTTTTGTTTTATTATTATTATTATTTTTTTTGCTCTAATTTTGTTTGCTTCTGTCTGTTTTTTTTTTCTTTTGAAAAACAAAAAAAAAAAAAAACTAATTTTTATTTTTAGATAGATAGAAAATATTACGCGATCTGTTTTTCTTCTTAATCACATATCATATTTATTATTAATTATAACGACATTATTTTTCAACATTTTATTCTTATTCACTACAATCGCATTGATTTGTATAAGTTTGTTGTATTAATTGTTAAATTGAGAATCTATTTAAGTGTTTGCAAGAAACAATAATAATTAAAGGTGCTCGTTTGTTTCGTATGATCGCGATCGTTATTCTTGTTTATAATTTATTATTCATAATAAAATTCATATAAAAACATTTTATTTAATATTCTATTTGTTTTTGTGTTAAGTCTTTATGTTTTTAATTACAGAATTCAATTATAAATGCATTGTTTTTTTCCTTTTTGTTGATCATAATAAGCATAAATACAAATTTAAAAAAAAAAAATAATAAAAAAACTACAACAAATATAAATAATGATCGTAAAATTAATATTTTATAAATAATAATTATAATCACAATACATTTCTACCTTTTTTTTTTCTTATATATATATATATTTTTGATTAATTTATCCAGATGGAACACAGTAATAACTTGTAGATTATTATGTTGATATACATTTGTTAGAGAACAATTATTGTCGTTTATTTATTATTTTACCTTTTTTTTTTCTTTCTATTATTTACAATAAAAATAAAAAAATAATTTGTTTGTTTGGTTTTTTTTTTGTTAAACTAAAAAGGAAGAAAAGAAAAACAAAAACCTCTTTCACTAATTTAACAAAATAAAAATAAAAATTAAAAAAAAAACCTAAAGACAAAAATTCACGTTTGAAAGATTTAAAGAAATAAAAGTCAAGTGTGACAAGCCTAAGTAAGCTTATACAAGACGACGAAAAAATTTCAAAAATTTAATTAAATATTTTGTCCGCTTCTATCGGATATAAAACACAATAAACGAATATCGTTTCACGGCATACACTAATTTCTGTTACTGTAGCGAAAGAAAACTAAACAACAAAAAAATAGCACACACCGAGCTTAGCCAAAGGCAAAAAGGCACAAAATAGAACAAAACGAAGATAAAAAAAAAAAAAAAAAAAAAACAAACAGAAAAACCGAAATTAAAAAAGCAAAAATCAGAAGAAAATTAAAAAATCTTTCTTTTCCTTAAACGACTTCACTTACGGAATTATAAAATTCTACTGTTTGTCGGCGACATACAAATTAGTAAAGTAAATTTCATCAAAAAAAAAAGAAAAATACCAAAAGAGAAGAACAAAAAAAAAAAAAAAATAATAATAAAAGAAAATACAGAAGAAAATAATCAACAAATTGATGAAAATTCTTCTACAGCCAAAAAGAAAAACATATGTATGGTAACGGGTGTATATATATATACGCGCGCATATTCTCTCTCAACGTCTCAACATTTATAAAAATTTTATTTTCATTTTATTCTCTTATATCCTTATGTAGGATTTTTCATTCTCTTTATAACACAAAAATTTTCACAAAAACAATTTTCTATATTTCTGCTTGTTTAGCCAAAGACAAGAAAAAAAAAAAAAAAAGGCCACAAAAGTCGCACAAAGGTAGTGCTATGCTTATGTCGTTTCGACTTTTCACACCCAAAATATAAAGAAAAAATTAAAATATCAAAAAATCAAAATATCAAAAAAAAAAAAAAAGGGATAAAATTTCGTTTTTTTATTTTCCTTTGAATTTCTTATATTACAAGATTACCTAAAATCATAATGACAAAGGAACTACGATTATAATGATGACGACAACAACGACAACGACAATGACAACGACAACGACAACAAGACAGTGACGATAACACTTTAAGCATATATGATGTCTTAAGAATTACGACACAACAATGATAATAATTATTTTATTTATTTTTGTCATTGTTAAATTATCATCGCATTTTATTATTAAATTGCAATGAAAGAATTTATTTTTAGTGACATTAGAAAAGAAATATTTTTTAAGGAAAACAAAAACTGTTTTTTTTTTTCTTTAATTATTTAATTGCGATTGATTATGTTCGAAGTAAAATTGTGTCATATTTTTTTCTTTTGAATTGTTTGGCAAATTAATTGATTGTTTTTTGTTTTTCTTACTTAAGATGTTTTAACACTTGTATGTCAACAACAACAACAATCAACGACAACGACAACAATAACAACAATAGTAAACAGAGTTTCAACTCTTTTGTCTGTGTGCTATTTGAAATGAGAATTTGGCAACTGCAGAAGAAGCACCAGCAACAGCTGTGTGAATCATTTTGATTTCGATTATTTTTTCGTATTTTTTTCGTTTTTTATTTTTTTGTCATCTCATCTCATTTTTTGTTTTTTTTTTTTTTTACATTATCCCAGCCGAATAATCACCGTTAAATTCTCAAAAACGCAAAAAAAAAATTAATGTCGCCATTCTGGCTTTACAAGTATTCAATGAAATTCGCGCCTCAAATTATACTATATTTTTGTTAATTAAATTTTGATCACAAACAATGAGACAAATAAAAAGAAAAGAAAAGAAAAGAAGAAAAAAAATGCACAAATTAAAATAAACTTACCGTTTGATGGTGATTTGTTGGTGTAATAAATAAAATTTAAATAAAATAATTGAAAAATAAAACGTAAATCGACATATTATCACCATTTTGTCATTAATAAATGTTCACAGTTACATTATTTAATTATTATTTCACTCTAACTAACTTAATTTAATTTAATTATAAAAATTTTAAATCTTGTTTTTTTTTGTTGATTAATTAATTGTCTTTAGAACCGTTGAAATACCACCGCCTCCATCATAATGATGAAAATGATAAACAAAACAAAATTTATAATATGTGCAAAAATATAAAAATTTTGCATACCGATTAATTTATATTAGTTACAGTATATCTGGCATTACAATACGAGACGTATACATGTACTGGATTTAACTATTGAAAATGATAATACTAGAAAAAATGATTAAATAAGTAGTAAAACAGCGATATTAACACTTAAACAATGGATCTTTATTTTGCCGCTTGCGCCTTATGACGCAGTAATACTGTTTTGTCGAAAATTAAGAAAAAAAAAAAAAACCCCTTACAAACTTTTATTACGATCTTCCGGTATATTGTCGACAGATAAAAAAAACGAAAACAAGGCGTTAGAAACATTAAAAAAAAACAAAAATCGAAAAATAAGTTATCCCGACATTTGACAAATCAGTTAACAAATCAACTCAAATTGAGTCGTCCCGTAAAAATATAAATTATTTATTTATTAATTTTAATTCATAATACATTAAATACAAAAAAAAAAACAAAAAAAAATTCAATTAATTATTATGATAAAGTATTTAGAAAATATTCAGAGAAAAAAATAATAATGCAAAACATTTCAATTTTATATATATATATAGTTGTGGGTGGATGATTTTATCATATTTAAAATGTACTCAATTCACTCTTTTCTTTCATTAAATGTTATATCGTTGACTGTTTACCATCTGGGACTATATATATACAGTACACTCGCGATAGCGTGAACAATTACAAATCAAGCAAGTACACCTTAACGAGCATCTTCACGTTTTCGAATTGTACTTTTATACGGAGTGAACGTCAATATATATCGTTTATTCCTTTCATTTTATCATTTTTATTCCATATAATTTATGTACATTCAATACAACATATGTATAGGTATTATAATGTAATTAAATAAAAAGACATTTTTAATGCCAACAAAAAAAAAACGGCTTTTTCTCTCAGACATCTGAGGACGCTGATATCATTTGGACCAACAATTTCATCTTCAGCTCATTGAATAATTTTGTTGATTAATTCTACTGCATCCTTGGGCTTAATCCTGTCATGCGAAGCTTCAGATATATCTGCTTCACTATCTATTTCGCTACCAATTTCGGTTATATCGACAATTACATCGTCACTTTTATCTTTGTTCCATTCACGAATGTCGTCCACCGTATTTATTAAACCTACAGATTATGTTAAAATCTGTTATTTCCTAAGAAAAAAATTTATTCACGTTATCCAGTGTTTACATTATACGGTGTTCACGCTAGCGCGAGTCTACTGTATATTTATTTAGGTCAATCAAAAGTATAGAAAATCATTACATTTAAAGTAAAGAAAATTTATGTTTTTTATGTCTTTTAATCGAATAATAATAATTATTATTATTATTAGAATTTTGCATTTTTTGAATTAAAAAGTTTTACACCAAGAAAACAAATGATTTTTTTTTTTGTGCTAATTTTTCTTATAAATATTATTATGAATGGGGGGGCCGGGCCATTCACTTTTTATTTAATTTTATAATTTTTATTTCCAGTTTTTACAACATTATGCTCTCAAGTACTCTCAAATTAACTGTATAGTCATAAATGTTTATAAAATTAAATAATAATAATAAAAAAATAAATAAAATAAAATAAATACGAGATAGAGACTATGTTTCTAGTCATCGCGTAATCGCGTATACTCGGATTTTATAAAAAATATTATTGCGCTGTCGCAACAAGCAGCTGTGTTATACATTTATTATTATAATTAATAAATTATTATTAAATAATACTCAACTTTTATACTCAACACTACATGCATAAAAAAAAAAAATTGTTCCTTAAGTAATATCATAAATTCGTTTTTATTTTATTTAGCATATTTGTGTGTTTCTCTGATTTTTCTAAAGTAAATTTTTTGAAAATATTGAGCAATCGGTGAAAATAATGAAGTAAATTGCTCTTAACCTATATAAACGGATAATAAACATAAGAAACTACAATCAAAAGAGAAAATTTAATATAAAAAATAAAATAAAAACAGTAGCTGCGGATATAGATCAGAGTTTGGTGTGTAAAAACTGCACGCAATATACACAGACTTGTGACTGACTGACTGATAATAATGTATAAAAACGGTGGCAGCACACAGTAATTAGTCTAGGAAAATAAAAATTTCAAATCAAAAAAACCGAACGAACAAACGAACGAATCCGTTCAATGAGAAATAAAAAATTTATCGTGCGCAAATTTATTTTCTATAAATTTAATTGATTTTTTTTTTTTTATGTTTATTGTTATTAATCAGGTGTTGTATTGTGATTTGTGATTTTGTGTCGTCTAGCGTAAGATATATGTGCTCTGTGTGTGCATACAAAAACAAAAACATAAACTAATTGGCGGACTGGCAACAAAACTATCCATCCACCAACTAAATTAAAGTTAAAAAACAAGAAAACAATGAAAGTTTATTTTTGCAATAAAATAAAGTATTAATAGTAGTTCTACAATATGGAAAATCAACAGCAAAAGATGGAAAAACATAATCAAAATTTCGATGATAATGACGATGATGAGGTAAGTTGCTGTTACATAAACGTTTTATTATTTCAAAAAAAAAAAATATTTTGGAAGAAAAATCCAATTAAAAAAACACTGCATATAAGTTAATTAAATTATTAAAGAAAAAAAAAACTCATGTTCAGTGGTTAATAAACTTGTTTAAAGGAGAAAAACTGTATATAATGGAAAATAAAATATGTTAAAATTAAAATGCAAAAAATAATTACATTTTTTGCGATTAATATTACTTAAAAGTGAATGGGAATTGAGTAGAGACCATTAGTTTGTTGGATTTTATGTCGCCTATTTATATTGTTTTTGCAACGTTAATTCCATTGAAAAGAAAAGAAAAGAAAAGTAAAGTAAAGAAAAGAAAATAAAAGAAAAAAGAAAAGAAAATAATAAATAAATAAATAATAAATAAATTCGCGATCAATATAATTTATATTAAAATCGATTTTACAAATGCTAAACAAAAAAACAGCATACATAAGAAATACAAAACAAAATAAAACAAAACATAAAAAAAATAAACAAAAAATGTTTGCAAACTCTGTCCATTACATATAAATCTGTTTTTCTTACTAAATCTTTAAATAAAATTACTATTTTATTCACATTAAATACTAAATATTTTGTAATTAGCTTAAATATTAAATATTTGATTTATATACAATAAAAATTTGTCTCAATTAAAAGCCCAATCACATATTAAAATGCATTTAAATTACATATAAAAGTAAAAAAATATATAAAAATATTATTTATTTATTTATAAAAAGTAACATATACAGGGTAAGTTGTACGATATATATATATATGAAATGTACTTTAGAATAAGAAAATATTGATTTGAGAGAAACACAATTTTTGTTAGAGATTTTCTCATTTTTAACAATTTCAAAATAAATCACTATGCCACGTGTTTATGTATAAAAATAACTCAAAGTGATTTTATAAATGTATTTATGTTGAATTTATTATTTAATAAAATATAATTAAAATAACGATAAACCGATAATCACACGGTGTGATATCGTTAGTTAATGTATTTACTGGTATTAATAACTAAACTAAACCAGACCAGGGTTATATACATGCCAGTAGAATTCATTAGATATTCCTTAATAAACACTCTGGATCAGAGCGACTAGACTTAGTCGATTTATAACAGCCGGTGCGACTAGAACTTGTATATTCGTTTTCTGTTACGCTTTCTCTTCGTTAATGATAGGTTTTTACCATTAGATTATAATAAACTTTATTGATTTTAATTGTTTTTACAATTATTTTTAAATTGTAATGAAAAATTCCGTTGAACTTTACTTTGGTACAGGTACGCTACATCCTCCTAGTAATAACAGTTTTTTTTTTTTTAATATCTTTGAGAAATTATAAATATATAATAGATTATTATTATTTCCTTTAATTCCCTTTAATACAAAGAACACTAAACTTTTTATTTGAACTTTTATGCTGTGCGAATTTCTTGCAAAACAGTCCGATGTCACGGCACAAGCGTTTAAAAAATAAAAAACGACCCGGATCGCAAGTGTTATTTAATTTGTTTTAACTTTACTATTTATTACTAAAGTTAATGTTAGTATGCAGTTCGAGTGATAAATGAAAATTTTCACTTTGTTCGTATGCAGCACGTGTGTAAAATTTATGCTTTTTTCTCTTTGAAAAAAGTCTACAATAATTTTTCACAGCTAAATAATGTTCAGTCAAATTCTCTCCACAATTTTATTTCACAACAATTAAACGACTATTACACCGGAGATCACATTGAAGATCATATTAAAATTTTCATTTCACTCGAGCAGCATACTTAATAATAAAATTTAAAATTTATTTATTTATTTTATTTATTTCATCTACAGTTTCTTGATGCCTGTGATACAGATATTTCAAAGTATGTTGTGTTTATACATAATTTATTTTACCATAAAAATTATTATTTTAAATTAATTGTCTGGCAAGAATAATAAAAAATGATTAAAAAAAAAAATAAAACAAAACAAATTTTCAACACAATTTTCTATCTTAACAGTGCAACAAATTTGGATCTAAATACTGTATTAGCTGAAGCAAAATTAGCGATAAATTATTTTTTTAATAATAAATTTGATGAGGCGAAAAATCTAATGAAACCATGGTTAAAATATTATTTATTTATTTATTCTATTATTATTTAAATAAAAAATATAAATTTATTATATTATAGGTCAAATACAAGTATGTATCATTCGGTAGGACATTGTGTATTTTTATTTCTTGAAGCAATGTTAACATTTGAACAGCAACATATTATTAATGCATCTGAAGCGATAAAACAATGTTTACATGTGTGCAATAAACATCGTAAAAAAATAACAATAACAGAACAAATTGGTAAAACATTTAAGAAAATAAATTATGATCAATATACAGATATGGAGGTGCATGCAGAGTTATGTTATGCGGAAGCATTACTTCTTAAAGCTATGCTTACATTTATTGAGGACGAAACATTAACGAGTTTAATTAAAGGTGGCATGAAAATACGTACATGCTTTAATTGTTACAAGTGAGTAGCATGTTCTGTATTCGGGTATATTTTTATTAAAAATTATCGATTAATTAATTAACAGAGAGTGTAGCAACATATTGACACAACGACACTGGGAATCAGAAAGCTCTAAGGTACATTTTGAAAGCGGTGTCCGAATGGGCATTGGTGCCTTTAATTTAATGATATCATTACTGCCCGGTCGTGTTATTAAACTTCTTGAATTTATTGGATTTTCCGGTAATAAAGTATGTAACAAAATTGTAATGAAAATAAATTTTATTCTAAATACTAATTATATTATTACAATTTTTAAGCAAAGCGGTATGCAAGATTTAATTTTAGGCTCAAAAATGAAAGGAATACGGCAAGTATTATGCGTAATGACATTGCTCGGGTATCATTTAATTGTGTCATACGTGCTCAGTCACCAGGAGGGTGATCTAGTGTTTTGTGATCAAATATTAACAGAGCAACTAAAGGTTAAAATTCATAAAAATTATTTTTGTTTTTAATTCATTTATATTTGCAGATTTATCCAAATGGCGTTTGGTTTTTATTCTTTAAAGGACGATTAGAGTTTATGAAAGGAAATTTAACTGAGGCTATTCTATGGTATCTAAAGTCATGGCGATCACAAACAGTATGGCCACAATTTCATCATTTATGTTTCTGGGAATTACTTTGGGTTAATTGGTAATCATATAGAAATTTAATAAATCTAATCAATTATTCATTTAACTTTATTCATATTCAGTTTAAAATTAGATTGGCGTGAAGCAACATTATACGCAACATACTTAGTAGATAATAGTAAATGGTCACGAACAATATATAGCTATCAAAAGGCAGCCATAATGATGATGATCAAGAATGATCAATTAACAACAAGCGAATTAAAAACAATTGATCACTTAATGATTAATTTATCAAAATATAAGCAACGTATTGCCGGTAAATCATTACCAATGGAAAAATTCGCTTGTAAAAAGTCCGAACGTTATCTAATACAAAATAAAACATTAATATTGCCGGCTATCGAGCTAATGTATGTATGGAATATTTTTAAAATATTACGTAAAGATATTAAAATAGCGGATGACATATTAAATTTAATTGATAAACAATTATGCGAATTAAATGAACGTATAACAACAGATGCATATTCAATTGATAATAAAGCATTAGTATTACTATTAAAAGGTGCATGTTTACGACAAATGTATAAACCATTAGACGCACTAAAATGTTTAAACGCTGTAATTACATTACAAAGAGATATTAAAGAAGATTTTTATGTTGTTCCATATGCAATTGTTGAAATGGGTTTATTATATGCTGAACAGGGTAAAAAAGATAGTGCAATTGCTGCCTTAGAAGATGCAAAGTAATATTCTATTATCATTAATTCATTAATTTATAAATTTATTTATTTTTAATAATTTAATTTTTTTAGAAAAAATTATACTGGATACTCATTGGAATCAAGATTACATTTTCGTATACATACAGCATTAACTGATTTAAGAGAAAATTAAATAAATAAATAAATAAAAATATTTTATATTATTTTCATTCCCGATAAAACAAATTTATTATTATTATTATTATTGTTAAATGTCACCAGTAAAGGTTATATCAAACTGATAAGTAACATAGATTTATTTATACTTAATAAAAAATATAATAAATTTCGTTTTTTTTATTAATCTGTATATTATTTGATGATAATATCAGTTAGTTTTTTTTTCTGTTAAATTTTTATATTTTTCTTTGCGAAATTTATAAATTCGCCTGTAAGTACTGTTTTTTTTTTTTTTTTTTTCTTTAATTAATAATTTTGTCTGTTTGCCTTGCATATTTATTGGTGAGAAAGTATTTAATTTAATTTAAATAAAAGAAAAATTGGTAAGAATAAAGTTTTATTATTATTATTTTTAATAAAATAACGAATAATATTTAGCATGTTATTGTGTCGAATAAAGTCTCTCCAAAAAGTCTCTACGTTATAACGATAATTTACCCTGAATTCCCTTTATAAGCCAGGGTAATAGAACCCAGTGATTTAGTATCTGTGCCCAAGTGATGATTAAACGAAAATATTCCATCACTTTTGATGTAGTTACCCTGAATTCCCTTTAGAAGCCACTACATTCTATTAAGCATCGAGGCTTAATAGTGTTTTTGAAATGCAAAATGTTTTATGATTCTTCTATTTAGCCACTGACTAACCTTTATTAAGCCACTGGCTTCTGAATTGTCCTAAAATATGATCGAATAGGAAGAGGAAACTAGCAATACGTGAAAAATTGATGAATTATTTGTTTAGATGAAGATAATTTTGCTTCCCATGAGGAAGATTTTGATAAATAAAATTTTCAATTTCTAAATAATTAAATAAGATTCTAATATGCTTTTCCAACTATAAAGCCTCTAGCCGATATTAAGCCGCTGGTAGGCCTAAAAATTTAACTTTTTTGTCTCTATTAAGCCGATTAACCCTATAAAGGTAATTCCGAGTAAATACTTTTGAAAATAAACGCTTTTAATGCTCTATGTGTGTTGTAAAAATAGATTAAGCACACAATTTGAATATTTTGGCAATGTTTGAGTTAATTTATTTATTTATTTTTTTTTTTTAAACGACATAAAATTGCATCATAAAAATGGAATATTTTTTGCAAAAAAAAAAAAAAAGAAAAATGAAAAAAAATCGATTTCGCTGAAGTTTGGCATAAACGTTATTAATAAAACCCTTTATCAATATTATTTACTTAAAGTAGCCACAAAAATTTATTTTCGAAGTTCTGACCTCCCAAAGTTCAGCAAATCTATTCCTTAGAATCTGTTTGTTCCAGTTTGAGTTGACAAATCTCAAAAAGTTTCAATCCTATGACCCTAAATCTTTGAACGAATTCGATAGATATTACATTTATGAATCAAATGTGATAAAAATCATAATTCTAGAGGTATTTTTGGTGAAATGCTAGCGAAAAATCCGCGACAACTACCAAAGTGTAGAGTTTCAATTGCGATTTTGGCACCATCAGGCTGCTAAAATCCCTATATCTACAAAAATATACTTTTTTTCTGCCATTTATGCTTCTAAAAATTGATCAGTATGTCATGGTGAACATTCTGAGAAAGTTTCAGCCCATTTAAATAAGTTTTGGCGAGAGTAGCCAAAAATTGCATACTAACCATAATAAAAATGGAAATTTTTTGCAAAAAATTTAAAAAAAGTCGATTTCGCTGAAGTTTGGCATAAACGTTATTAATAAAACCCTTTATCGATATTATTTACTTAAAGTAGCCACAAAAATTTATTTTCGAAGTTCTGACCTCCCAAAGTTCAACAAAACTATTCCTTAGAATCATTTTCTTTCCGGTTTGATTTGACAAATCTCAAAAAGTTTCCATCCTATGACCCTAAATCTTCAATTTAGATCTATAGATATTAACATTTATGAATCAAATAAGGTTAAAATCATAATTCTAGAGGTATTTTTGGTGAAATGCTAGCGATAAAACCGCAACAACTACCAAAATACAAGAGTATCACGATTGAATCTAATCTAAGTTTCGAAAAAAAAATTCTACCAACCATTATTTTCCATTGACCATACCAACCATACTAACCATCCCATATCCAATTACCCTTTAGTAAATAATAATTTTCCTATACTGTGCGCATTCGCATAAAATTTCGTTTTTCAATTTTCTTTTCCCTTTTAATTCAATAGTTGTAAAAGATACGCTGGTGCTACTGCATCTGATGTCGTCATTATCCTTGTTGTTTTTTTATTTATTTATTTATATAATTTAATTTAAACATTTTCCCTAGTTTTCTTTTCTCTATTTTCTTTTTTTATAAATTTATAACGTTTTGTGTATGTTTTTTTTTTTTTTTTTTTTATTTTTGTTATGAATATATTTGCCACTTTTGGCTGTATAATAATAATAATAATAATAAAACAGTAAAATAAAGTATAAAAAATTTTAAACTAATTAATTATTTTTAGTGTATTTATTATTTATTTATTTAATTAGTTTTGTGCAAATAAGAATAACTAGAATGAGGATTTTTTTTAAATAAAAATTAAAATAAAATAAAAAATAAATCCAAATATCGGTTTTTGATTGTGTTTAATATTTTAATAAAAATTCACAGAAGAGGCACAAAAAAATGATTGGAAAATAAAAGAAAAGAAAAGAAAAAATAGTAATTAAATTGTATGAAAAAAAAAAAAAAGAAAAGAAGAAGTAGAAAATGTGATTTTCCACACCTTTCCATATATAGAAAATAGGGGTTTATTTTCTTTTCTTATGCGTAGTATCACGTGCGCACGCGATATACTTTTTACGGTTTTTTCTATTCTTTTTTTACAGAGTTATTTTCAGTTTTATAATATTTTCGCAATTTTCTTGTGTTATTTGTTGTTGTTGTTGTTGTTGTTATTTCCAAAAATTTGCAATTATTATTAATAAATAAATAAATTATTTATTATATTAATTAAAGGGAATAAGGTGTGTGTATCCTATTTATTCGCATTTCTATTTTTGCTTTTTCTGTGCATTTTTCTCATTATATTTTCACAATCACTTCACAGTTAATATATGCCCATTTTATTGCTAATTCTTTTGACTGTCCTATTTTAATTACAATAAAATACAATAAAATACAAAAAAAAAGGAAAAAATCCTTTCACAATCGTATATAATTCAAGTTGTATTAGTGTAATATGTTTATTATTGAATAAATTAGCCGTTAAAAAAAAAAATTCTAAATTAACAAAATATTGCAAAAAAAAAAAAAAATAATAAAACAAAAACAATACAAAGCAAAAAGAAAAAACCAAAAAAAAAAAAAATTACCATCAACGGAAAAATTGCAGTGAAAAAAAAAAGGAAATCATTAAAATCAAAATTCTAAAAATGATTACAAAAATCACGTGAAATAAATAGTGACGCATGTGACAAGTGAATAAGAAGTAAAAGAATAAAAAAAAAAAAAAACTAAGACAATCGAAATTAATCAAAAAAAAAATAAAAAATTAAAAAAAAACTCTCTTAGACAATAAACGGAAAATCATTACGTTGTTAAAAATAAACAACAATAAGAATTGCCCACCAATTAAAGGTAAGAGAAAATTTTGAATTTCAAAAGAAAAACACCAGTAAAGCAGGTGATTTTTCTTCTATTTAATAACTTATTGTTATGGACATTAACCATCACGATAATTTATTATAGGAGGTTTGGCCGGCCAAATGGTTGACCTCTAGTAAGGAAAATTAAACAAACAAAAAAAAGAAAGAAGAAAAGAAAAGAAAAAACAGGGTAAGTTATGCCTATGCTGACAGCGACAGGCAGGTTAGCAACGCAAATACAAGCCAATAAACAACAATAACAATAAACAAAATCGATTAGTTATTAATGAATGTGAATGACAAAATGATAATTAATAATTCAACGTACAGAGTTATTCTTCTATACATTCTTTTGCAAAACAAACAAAACAAAAAGAAAATCAATCAAAAGTCACCCTTCTATCGATTTACTTTTTCTATTTTTCTTCTTCTCCTTTTTTTTATGTTTATATAGGCATGATCATAATCGATCCTGTTTTTTTCTTATTAAATTTAATAATAAACATAAAATAGAATTCGCAAAAAAAAAATATTTAGCAAAGAAATTTTTTTTATTTTATTTAACGAAATGAAAAACGCGAAAGAAAAAACTCAACCGTTTCATAAAAATGATAATAAAAGCATAAATTTTGGGTTGGCTATAACGCGATCATAAAGAAAAGATAAAAACTGAAAATCAATCAGATAAATTAATTTTTCTTTTTTTTTCTTTTTTTCAGCACAAAACAGTACGAACCGCGACAGGTGCGAATGGTAAACCGTTATCGCGTGTGAATAATAAACAAAAATTTTTTCGCCACACTAACTATTTACTGTGATTATTGGTTATTTGTAACGAAATAATATCAGATAGAAGAATGGTTAATAAAATGGTAAATTCAGAGGATTTTAGTGCATCCGGATCATTGTGTCAACAATTAAAGGCGACTGTTATTAGAAATTTTCGTTTAAAAATGCGCGATTCACGTAAAACAACTGCCGAAATATTTTTACCATTATATACAATTGGTACACTAATTGTACTAAGAATATTAATACCAAATCCAAATTTTCCATCAATAATACAGCCACGTGATGATGTACATTTATTTGATTATTTTGGTAAAAATCAAAGTCATACAATTGCTGTATTACCGCACATTAATTCGACAACAACTATGGTAAGTTATTAATAATAAATATGTTTTTTAAAAAATAATAATAATTTTTAATATAATTAAATAAAAATAAACCGTTAATTGATTATTTAATAAAAACTAACAAAAAAAAATATCTGATGATCATAGAATTTAAATATGGCGTAGTAGTAGAATTTGTAAAATTAAAAACAATTGAAAAACAAAAGAACATAAACAAAAGAACATAAACACGTTTTACTATTTATTTAATAAATAATAATTTATATAATTAACTAACCTTTTTTTTTTTTTTATTATTTCGCCAATATAATATTTATATTAATATTTAGTTAATTTATTTAACTAAAATAAAATATGACAACTAGAACTACCACTTACATTGTAACTGTTTAGAAAATGTTTTGCTCTAAATTTAATTTAATTTATCACTGGACGATCTAGGCGACATTTTATTTATATATTGACGAACTAAAATAATTTAAATTTAAAAAAATAATTCTTTTTTTATTTATTTATTTATTTTTTTTCAAAAAGCAATTTTTAGGCGCAATTAATGAATTATGGTTAACAATGCAATATGGTACATCTGGTGCAAAACCGATTAGGTGGAAAATTTATGAGACACAAGAAGAATTATTAGGTGCATATTGGCGTGATCCAACATCAATGCCATTGACAATTGTTTTTCATTCTGAGGATCCATATAATGGACAATTAAAATATGAAATACGTACAAATCCATCACATATTGGTTCACCACCGACAACTGAATTATATTCATCATTAGTTGCATGCCGTCAAATAGATAAAACATGGTCAGCTGTCTTTCCAATTGAAATGGGTGAATCATGTCCAGTTAATCAATATTATTATTCTGGTTTTGTTGGACTGCAGACACTGATTGATTTTACAAAAATTCGTGTAAATAAATTTTAAATAAATAAAATTTTTTTGATGGTAATAAATAAATATTTTTTAAATATTAGATTGCATCTGATAACAAGGAACTACAAATACCACGAATAAAATTGGAAATATTTCCAAAAGCGGCATATACTGGTAATTGGATGGTGGCATTTCGTTTAGTTATACCAATTTATATGGTAATGGCATTATCCCAGTTTATCACATATTTACTGATATTGATTG
Organism: Ptychoptera contaminata; assembly: GCA_963942525.1. NCBI lineage: Eukaryota > Metazoa > Arthropoda > Insecta > Diptera > Ptychopteridae > Ptychoptera > Ptychoptera contaminata. The sequence continues at coordinate 1,775,762 of OZ012640.1, forward strand.
TTGGCGAAAAGGAGAATCATATTAAGGAAGGCCTAAAAATAATGGGATTACGAGACTCGGTGTTTTGGTAAATATAATCGAGAATACATTCAATTCAAATTTAAAAATTCAATCTTCATGTTTAATAGGCTTGCCTGGTTCATTATCTATGCAGTGTTTGTCACTTTCGTGACTCTAGCTTCGGTTATACTATTATTTTCTTTAGGTGTTTTTCAGCATACACACTATTTTCCCGTTTTTATATTAATACTTTTATATAGCTACTCAATCATTCTAATTGGATTTATGATAACGCCGTTTTTTGATAATTCTAGAGTAAGAATATTCTCTTCGAAACATTATACAGAAATTTTATAAATTTTTTCACTTTACAGACCGCTGGTATCTTAGGTAATTTTGCTGTTAATATTATGTCTCTGTTATATTTTATACAAGTATTTCTGAACGACACGGATACCTCAGTCACCTTATGGATTGTCTCATTAATATCACCAACTGGCTTTGCATTAGCCATGGACAAAGTAGATTTGTTTTTTTTTTGTTTTGTTTTTCTCTTTTTATTTTATTTTTTATTTATTTATTTCAAATTAGATTTTAGTATTAGATATTGCTGGTCAAGGTGTTACTTTTGATAATTTATGGTCAGGTCCTGGGATACCACTTGGTGGTTCAATATTAATGATGGCTTTTGATAATATTCTATATGCAGCATTAGCCTTTTATTTAGATAGTGTTATACCAAGTATGATCAACAGAAGGTTTTCAAAAAAAAAATGTATCAATAAATAATAAAAATAAAAATATATTTGCACTTTCAGGTGAGCACGGTGTTAAGCAATCACCGTGCTTTTGTTTAACACCAAATTATTGGTGTAAGAAAAGAGTTCCTAAGGTACAATTAAAATTTATTTTCTATAGAAATATATATATATATATTTGTAATTATTTTTCTTGTTTTAATATATAGATACCATTGCTAAATGGTGAATCAGCTAATTCATTTACAAATATTGATGTACAAATGAGTGATATTGAACCAGTTTCAAGGTAAGATTCTTCTAATAAACATAAATTATAAATTCTACTATAAAATAATAATTATTAGGGATATGAAGGGTAAAGAAGCAATACGAATTGTTGATTTATATAAAACATTTCAAGCGTGTCGAAAGCCAGAAGTACGCGCAGTAAATGGTATAAATTTAACGATATACGAGGGACAAATAACAGCGATTTTGGGACATAATGGTGCTGGAAAAAGTACATTATTCAATATATTAACTGGTTTAACATCGCCAACTAGTGGTACTGCATATATATTTGGTTATGATATTCGTGATCCTAATGATATGACAATGATACGTCGAATGACTGGTGTTTGCCCACAACATGATATCTTATTTGATACATTAACAGCTAAGGAGCATTTGAATTTTTTTGCAGCTGTTAGGGTTAGTTTTTTATTATAGTTTTCAGTTAGTTTATTTATTACCAAAAATATATATGTTCTTTAGGGGATTGCACCAAAATTAATACCAGGTGAGGTAGAGAAAACATTAAAAGATATAGATTTGAATGAAACAGCTGATACACGGGTAAAAAATTTAAGCGGTGGCCAAAAGCGTAAGCTTTCAGTTGGAATTGCTATTATTGGCGATCCAAAAATAATTATTCTAGACGAACCCACAGCTGGTGTTGATCCTTATTCAAGGCGACACATGTGGTCGATTCTACAAAATCGTAAACATGGAAAAGTTATCTTGCTAACGACACATTTTATGGATGAAGCTGATATATTGGCTGATCGTAAAGCGGTTGTGTCTCGTGGCCGATTACGTTGTTGTGGTTCCTCTTTATTCTTAAAAAATAAATTCGGTATCGGCTATCATTTAACATTAGTATTAGATTGTAATTCACGAGAAACAGCAATCACTAAACTTGTAAATACTCATGTACCAAAGGCTGAACGTGCACGACGTCACGGTCGCGAGTTAAGCTACATATTACCTCACGATGCAGTCGATTATTTTGCCGCATTATTTAAAGACATTGAAAGTGAAATAAAAACAAAACAAAATCATTTGGGTATATTCAGTTATGGAGTATCAATGACGACATTGGAAGAAGTTTTTCTACATTTAGAGACTCAAAAGGAGGAAGAGGATATTATTGTAAATATGGATAATATAAGTAAAAAGATGGTAAGAAATCGTGCATTGTCTCGTAGCTTGTCACTGCAAGGACGTAGTAGTAGCTATCAATCATTGCAAAATGAATTCAATAATTTACCATCAGATAGCCAGAATAATAAAGGAACAATACGTTCACTACCTGAGTGTCGTAGTACAAGTAATAATTATCAAAGTTTTCCTGCAATAATAACTGATTCTTGTACCGTTGAATCAATTATACCGCACAAAGATGGTATCTCATTAGAAACAAATTTAAAATCAAATTGGATGGAACTAGATAATATTGTGTTAAAACAAACAACATTTAAAACATTGTACGCACTATTAAAATTACGTGTAACTGCACTCCGACGTGATATACAACGATTATATCTGATGATAATACTGCCATTAGCATTTACAACGATTGGCCTTTATTTAAATTCAATACAAGTTATAATGCCAGTTATGCGTTCAATTGTACTGGATAATAGTACTTATGGCAAAGAAACTAACAGATTGGCAATACACGATGCAACGCCAATCGATACATTATCAAATTATAAAAATTTTATTTATGAAATTGAAAAAACAACAGAGGTAACACCGTTTTAAGGAATCCTAATTCTTTAATTATTTTATTATTATTTTTTTTTTTCATAGATAACTAATAATTATAATGGTAGTTTTGCCTTACTTCTTGATATATCACCACATATGGGTGCTTTCAATATACACCGTTTAACATGGTCAGATGTAATCTTGACGATCCTTTACAACGATACTACCCAGCACAGTTTACCAATTTTATTAAATTTATTATCAAATACATTATATCGTATGAATAGTGAACCAAATGAATATCAACCGATTGAAGTACGAGCACATCCTTTTCAACGAACAACCCATCCTCAAGAATTTAATATTGGTACATTTACTTCATCTGTATTCATAGGAATGGTATTTGTATTAATACCAGTTAGTCTTGCTGTTGATATGGTCTATGATCGTGAGGTAAATTATTTCTCAATAAAATTAATAAAATTAATTAAAATTTTTGCAAAACAATTTTCAGATACGTGCGAAAAATCTATTAAGAGTTAATGGTCTAACTAGTTCATTGTATTTTACTGCATACTTTATTGTATTAACTGGTTTAATGATGCTTATATGCTTTGCACTAATTGGATTAGTATTCGCCTTTGATATACCATCATTTTGTCAACCATCAGCTATATTAACATTAGGAATTATTATTTTAGTTTATTCACCAGCAGCTATATTATGTTCAACATGCGTTTCCTATATATTTGATCGTACAGATTCTGCACAAAGTATATTACCAAATATAATAACATTTGTTGGTCTAGTACCATTTATATTGGTTGGTTTTCTCGATATGACTGGAATTGGTAAGGTCTGTTAAATTTGTTTAAAAGATCAATGAAATACATTTTTTTTTCTTTTTTTTATTATTATTCCTTTAGAGGTAAAAGCCGCATTAGCATTACACTATATATTTTCATTAATAAATCCAGTGTATATACCATATGCAGCAGTTTATTTTGTCGATCGCGTATATATTTCGTGTCGTTTAAGTAGTGCCTGTGCTGATTTATCAATGGCTGATTATATGACTAAGGAATTAATTATATTAATTATTGGTTCATTGGTTCACATACCGTTATGGTTTTTGTGTTTACGTATCGTTGATGTAAAAAAAAGTGGTGGTAAAACAAGGGAAATTTTTAAATTTTTATTGGTATGTGCAAAAAACAAAAAACAAAAGCAACAAAAGTAAATTTTCCAATTACAATTCGCATTATTATTTTCAGCCACAGCGTAAAGAAAGTGCAATTGTAACTGAAGATGATTTATCATTTGGTGAATTTGAAGATAATGATGTACGTAACGAGCGTAGTAAAATAAATCGTTTATGCGATGAGCCACGATCACCAAATTCACCTGTCGTATTAGTAAGGGTATGCTAATCCTTGATTGTTATAAATTTCTTTGTTTGTTATTTTTTTTGTTTTATTTGAATGTTTTTAATTCTTTTCGCCGGTTAAAAATCATAGAATCTACGAAAAGAGTATCATAATACGTCAAATTGTTGTTCGTCAAGCTGTTGCTGTTGTAGCACTGATGATCAACCGAGTAATATACGTACAGCTGTCCGTTGTTTATCTTTAGGCGTTGATGCCGGCGAGGTACTTGGTTTACTCGGTCATAATGGGGCTGGTAAAACGACCACCTTAAAAATAATGACCGGTGAAACGGCACCAACCCATGGACAGGTGAAAATCGGTGGTCATAATATATGTGATAATCGTGAGGAAGCATTTCGTACACTTGGATATTGTCCACAACATGATGCATTATGGAAAAATATAACAGTTCGTGAACATTTAGAAATATACGCCTCGATACGTGGTGTCTCACGTAAACATTTACCCAAGTAAAATAAAATTCATTTATTTTTTAAATGTAAATTTTACTTTCTTTCTTTCTTTCTTATTTTTAATAATATTTTTGTAGAGTTATAAATACTTATTTGCATGGATTACAAATAAGTGAACATGCAAATAAACCGACACAACAATGTTCGGGTGGCACCAGACGTAAATTAAGTTATGCAATGGCAATGGTCGGTGCACCAAAGGTAGTGCTACTTGATGAACCGTCAACTGGTATGGACCCGAAATCAAAGCGTTTCTTATGGGATACAATATTGGCGAGTTTTCAGGGTTCTCGTGGTGCCATATTAACAACACACTCCATGGAGGAGGCAGATGCCTTATGTTCTAGAGTCGGTATTATGGTTAAGGGTGAACTAAGGTAAAATAATTAATTTATTAATTATTATTATTAATTATTTAATTTATTTTCTTGTCGCATACAGATGTTTGGGTTCAACGCAACACCTTAAAAATCTATACGGTGCTGGTTACACATTAGAAGTTAAATTAAAACATATAGAAGCATTATCAACCACCCATTTGGATAATCAACAATTACCGATAATAACAGCAACAGCCACCGGTACAATATTAACAGAGAATAATGTTGGCAATAATAAGATAAAACAACAAGAGAATGATCAAATTATTTCCGATCATATAAATGATTCAACGGCATGCTTAAATATGATTCAGCCAACATCAATTGATGTAACAACACCGATTGAACAACAAGATGAACGTTCACAACAATTACGTACATTTGTTGCGACCTTATTTCCGGATGCATGTCTTGAGGAAAGTTTTGCCGATCGCCTTGTATATTCGGTACCACAAAATGCAGTAAGCTCTTTAGCACAATGTTTTGCTTGCTTAGAAAAAGGTTTCATTAAAAATTATTTTACAATTTTTTATTTATTTATATTAATTATTTTTCACCACAAAAGTAATTAATTAAAATTTTATTTCAATAATTTTGAAAAATTTCAGCTAAAATTGATTTAGACATTGAGGAGTATTCATTTAGTCAAACAACATTAGAGCAGGTATTCCTAAAGTTTGCACATTATGATGAGGAGAGTACAACAAGTGTAGCTTAATGAATGTTAATTTTAGTTTATTAATTAAATAAATTAAATAAATTAATTAAATAATAAAAAAAAAAATATTATATCTAGAAAATTTGAATCTATAAATGAAGAGAGAGAGGCGAGAGAGAGAAAGAGAGTATTAATTGTGGCAATTTTATTTAATTTTCTTTTTTTTTTCGTTTATTTAATTTTCTTACCTGTATTTTGTTATAAAATAATTGTAAATTAATTAAATTACATAATCATTATCATAATCAAACATAAATACATATCGTTTGAATTAAAAATATATATATTATTATTATTATTATTTTTTGTATAGTTTTCTTTCTGGTTTTTTTATTTAATTTAATTTTTTGCATGTAAGCTTATTACACCTTATTCGCATAGCTTGTTTAAAAAAGATAACAAACAAACAAACAAATAAAAGAAATTAATAATTAAAAATTTATATAAATACTATAAATATGAATAAAACAATTTTTCTTTTAATTTAATAAAGACTTGATCGACGATATACTAGCTCCTAGTCGGTTTGTCGACAATAGGACATCCAGTATCGATACTTTTTGTGTTGAAATTTGTGTTAAAATTTGTATTGAAATAAATATTAAATAATTAATATTTTCAACACGAATTTCGACACAAAAAGTATCAATACTGAATGCCTTATTGTCGACTAATGGTAAACGACAGATCGTTTTCAACTGATTTTATAACGTCGAGTTTTTTTGTTTGTATTTTCTGCCGTCAATCCTACCGGAAGATCGCAATAAAATTTTATTTTTTAATAATTATTTTTAATTGTTTTTAAAAATTGTAGTGAGAAATACGAGTTGAATTTATGTTCTGTCAGTTTCACGCAAAACACTCGATCGTCATAGTGCAAGCAGCAAAATCACCCGTCGTTCAAGTATTAACATTAATGAAATTGCATTAACGTAATATGAAATACGATCGTGATCGTATATGCTTTCATATCTTTATACAATAAATTTTCATTTAAATTTTCTTTAATTAATTAAATAAAACTCATAATAAATATTTAAATGCAAAAAAAAAAATGTGTGTGATTGATTGTTTTGCCATTTTTGCAATCGCAAAGAAAATAAAATAAATTTTTTCCAACTGATTCGCTGATAATGACTGGTGTGTATGATCCATAAATGAATTTAATTAAAATACAAAATAATAATAATAATAATAATAATAATAATAATAATAATAATAATAATAATAATAATAATAATAATAATAATAATAATAATAATAATAATAATAATAATAATAATAATAATTTATTGATGATCGATATTTAATTTAATTTTATTTAATTTTTTGATATAAATTAAAGCAAAAAAAAAAATAAAAAATTGTTAATGGTGCAAAAAAAAAAGAAAAGAAAAACAGTGTCAATATGTTGCTAAAAGCTGACTAATTGTTATGAGATAAATCAAAAAAAAAATAATAATAATAATAATAATAATAATAATAACAATTATAATTTGGTAATTTTTTTTTAGTTTATTTTTATTTTTCCGTTAAATAAACAGGTGATATTGGACTGTAATAATTTTGTTTCATTTTTCTATCCTATTTAAAGATAAAATAATTTACTAAAACCATAATAATTCTATTTCTCATATTAAGAATGCAATAAATTGATAATAATTTTATATGTTTAATTATTAAATTATTTGCTACTTAAGAGTCCCTAAGATAGATCCTTGTTTAAACACTTCATACCGTGGTTATAATGATGTCGCACCACATAGCACTGCTTAATGCCTAAGTTATAATGAGGCCGCATCGCATGCGACTATAATGACGCGTACAAAGTAACGTGATAATTCAATTAATTTCTCTTTATTTAAAATCTGAACCAAAGCGATTTATTGCTTAAATAATAGAATATTGATATTTATCTGTACAAATGTTTTTCATATTTTGTGAAAACTTTATTATTTTCCTTTTTTTGTTTTTTTTTTTTTTTTTCAAGCTATTTGCCGTAAAACTATCTTTTATTTTCTTTGATATTTACCGATTTTAGATCTATACTGACGGCGCAGCGCCATTATAACTCAATGTTCTAACTTTCATATGTTTAAAAGTGCGGCTACAGTAGTCGCAGTCGAGGCAGCGCCATTATTACCCAGACATAGGGCAGCAACTTTAAACATATGAAAGTTGAAATTACAGTTATAATGACTGTGGCTCATGGCAAATTTTAAAATATTTTTGAACGTCTTTATAACGTACATATTGCGCTACTTATACAAAGCAATAAAATAGCATTTAATATGCTAATATTTAATAATGCTCCTAGTGGATATTTTAATATGTTTTTAATAAATAATGGAGAGTGGACAAAAAATTCTCTGTTGTAAATGTTTAATTATTTTTTATAAATAAATTCTGATAAACATAAAATTAATGATAATCGATAATGATAATGATCACGAGTTTTTATAATAGTGTAAATTAATTTAATTATTATTATTATTAATGAATTTATATTAATTAATTATAATAAAGGTAAATAATTATATATTATCTATGGTAAAATTTAATACTAATTATTTTCTACCTGACGACAGGTAACATAGTAATAAATCAGTATATTTATGATAACTTTATTCAGTTACCTGTTGTTTAAAGTTACCTGTGTCTTATAGAACATAAATTTCATTGTAAAACAAGGTAAAAACGATATGCAAACATTACGGCGTAATAAAATTGTTTTTAATGAAGTTAAAAGCATTTATTTGCTAGTAATTATGTAACAGACATAATTAACTAGCAAATAATAATTTCTATGTACATAAATACATAAGTACATTCGATGAATTTTTAATAATACGCAGTTAATTAGTCATATTGCCACTATTTGCAAAAAAAAAAAATAATTTTAAATAAAAATGTTATAAAAATCCAATTGGAATATCGAAATTAATCCGTAAGGTGTCACACTATGCTATCAAAATAACTCCAATAAAATTCAAATATACTTCAAGTTATATCTAGATACTCAACATAAACACTTTAAACATATTGATGACTGTATGCTTGCTATCGCTGAGTGTCGCACTGAAGTTTGTTAGAATTCTCAATAATAGTTTAGTACGAACATAATTAAAAACGATTACGGAGAACCATTATTATTTAATTTTACCACTATGTGACGCCTCATTGGTAAATAAAAAAGTGTTTTTTCGTTTTTCGTTTTTTTTTTTGTTGTCGTTGTTGTTGTTGTTATTTTCTTTTTGGCTTAAGTTTGCTGCTGCCTTTTCCGTGTCTGTAGTTTATTGCTGCTCGATCGAAATTTTTATTTTTTTGAGAGAGAAAAGACAAGATTTATTTATTTATTTTTTTTTTTTTTTTTTATTAAAATAAAAAGATTTTATTGCAATTTTTAGTTTTCTAACAAAAAATTTTTATATTTATTCTGTGAAATTTTGATTTAGTTTAAAAAAAAATTACAAACAAAAAAAATTGTTTAACATAAAGTGTGTGAAATTTTTGAAGAAAGAATTTATGTATTTTTTTTTTTTTTTTGTGGCTGGTATTTCGATGTGCGGCCGTCTTTTTAAATTATCAGAAATAGAAAACGCATAAATAGAAAGAAAAGAATTTCTGTTAAAAATGTTAAAAAGTGTCTCCAATTATTGTGTTTATAAGATTCTTTTGTTTTATAAAAAATATTGCCTTTCGGGGCAATATTAGAAAACAATTGTTTTTTTTTTTTTTTTTGCCTGATAAAAGTAGCAGCAAGCAGCAAGCAGTAGAAAAGAATTAGAAAAAATTAGAAAAAATTAAAAGAGAAAAAACTGATCACTTTTATGTGTTTTGCGAATTTGTCTATAATGTTTTGGTAAATAATATAAATTTTTAAGTTCCTAATTTTCTTGTTGTTGTTGTTGTTGTGGTTTTATTGTTGTTGTGAAAATATGCTTCAAAAAAGAAAATTATTTATTTATTTTTTATGTGAATAATAATTATGACTCTGACTGATGTTGCGCATATGAACAAATTTAGAAGAAAAAAAATGCCTAATGCCTTTTTATTGTCCAATATTTCCATTCAACACCACCTTAAAAAAAAAAGAAGAAAAATGAAGATTTTTTTTTTTTTTTTTTTTGTATATTATAAAGAAAAAGTCTCTTGCATTTAGAGTCTCTAGAGTTGCCTAAACAAAAAATGTTTCTCAATTATGTTGTGTTTGTTTGTTTTTTTGTATTTAAGAGAGGAAAAATATACAAAATTTTCTCATTTAAAAACAAAAAAAAATGTTTTATTCCAAACGACAAAATGTCGGACATAATAAGCAAGTTGTTGTTATTTGTTTAAGGTTAAGGCGGTTTATTGTTTTATATTTAGAATTATTGAAATACAATTAATTAATTATAAATAAAATAAAAATTAAATTTCTACAAATATGTATAGAAAATTAATGGAATTTCAATTATGATCGTAACAAGTAATGATTAAATTTTCTTATCAATAACAATACAAAAAACCCTTCCTTATCAGTGTGTTTCATCATCAATAAAGTATGATAAATTCAATAAGACTGTCCTAATCCTATACATGATCATTTAAAATTCAATGGAATTAAGAAGACAGTAGAATATATTCTATTAGACCATAAATCTATGTTATTAACACAAAAAAAAAAATACATTACTTATGCTCAATTCAAAGCGAATATTATCGGTAAAACAATTATCAAAATCATAAGAGTATCTTCGATTTTCTATTTTGTATTTTTTTGATTATTTAAGTAACTAGAATATATCCTACCATACGACAATTATCCTCTTTTAAGTAATTTAACTACTAACTCTAAGCACTTTTAATGATAATGATGAGTGAAGAATTAAGAAAAAAGTGATGATGAGTGAAGATGAAGTGATGATTTTATTATGGACATTGTTCCAAAGAGATCTTCGAATTATTACCTTCGCGCGAAAAACGTCCACTGTCGATGCAGTAACTTTAAGTACTCTGTGAACATCGAAGTTCCAAAACCGATTTCTTTACTCGTACAACAAACAAATGTAAAGTCTTACCAGTGTCTACGTTCCCAAATCAATTCAATAATCTTCACAAATATCTTATACCCAGAATAAAATTAACATAAACGCTTCAAAAAGGACAACTTCACGCCGTAATTCCTTAACATAACAAAAATAACACTCTTATAACGTTTTAATTCCTTCTAAAAATGAATTAAAACTAGTGTAGTGCCTCTAATAGATCCTTTTTGGGATTTTTCTATTGAAAGTGGAGGATTTTTTTTTTTTTTTTTTGGAAAAAAGTTTCCTGTAGGCACATTTGTAAAAATCGTATTTATGTGGGTCCAATGAACCACCGTCGAACGGTATGTTTGTCCATGAACCATCTCTATTCATCAAATATCCTATAATTTCTGTTTAATTTCTCTTCATTAGAATTCATTTTTCTTTCTCACCTAATTATGTTGCATATTTATGCATTTTTATAGACATAAATTTAGGGTCGATTTATGATTATAATTGTAATCCCCTTGGGATATTACTTATTAAGAAAATGAATTATTTTCTCAGTAGAGATATGACACACTTGTATTATACATCAATAACAGGAAACATATCAGAGTAATAGCACTTGTTACTACATATATATATGTACATATTTATGTTATTTTATTGCTGTCTTTAGATAAAATAAATAAATAATTATATTTTTTTTTATTATTATTTTATCTGTATCCTCTCTCTCTCTCTCTCTCTCTCTGTTATTAATTCGACCCACGTAATTGTTCTTTCTAATTATCTAAAAAAAAAACCGGACCTATAGTTAAGAATTAGTCATATTCTTATTGTTATTGCATTCATTTGAATTTTAAATTAACTAAAAATCACATTTTTTTTTTTAAACATAAAATTACTCTTCAATTATAATACTCAGCTCTAGTAATGCTCAATAATAATCATAAAGACGATTAAATTCTTTAACAATTTTTCCTCCCACATCTTTGTTTGAATGATTTTTCACTGACGACGACGCACTGTTTTCCCCATATTTTTTTTTTTTTTTTTCATTCTGCGCGTAACAAACACACCACCACCGACCGGCTTATAAATTTTTTTTTTTATTTTCCTTATACATTCGTTGCCTAGTTCGTATCCTTTTTTTTTTTGCTTTTATGTTTCTACTCTCCGAGTCATCAACTGTCCTGAATGGAAATACAAATTTGTTAAAAGAAATGTTTGTAAATTTTTTTTTTGTTTTTTTTTTGTATCTCATCTTGTTGATTATTTAAAGCAAATAGTAGGTTGTGTGGGTGTGGCGGTGTCTTTAGGGTTGATTAATTTAAAAAAAAAAAACAAATTCTTCTTTTTTTTTGCCAATTTTTCATTTGTTTTTATTTTTTGTAAATTAATCACGTGTTGCTGGCGGCTGTCGCATTTTATTTACACATTTTTTGTTGCTTTCTGGTGGTTTTGGATGGTTTTTTTTTTTTTTTTTTGTGTGTTTAAATAATTGATTGGCAGAGTGCCTAACCAACTAACCAGCCAACCACTGTAAAATTTTCGCTTAAATTAAATAAAAGAAAAGCAAAAAAAAAACATAAAATCTCCTATTGTATCAGTGGCGTCTATATTATATGAGCCTAGGGTTGGCTAAGAAAATTCATTTAATTATTTTAATAAATTTCCCAAAAGAATATTAACTAACTGTGTGGGTGTTGGGTGTTTGGTGAATTTTAATTGAAACAAATAATTTTTTTTTTTTTTTTTTTGACATTAAATAACAATTAATCAGAATTAATTTGTTTGTTTTAATTGAAAAAATAATAATAATTTTTTGTGTTTTTTTTTTTTATTTTTCTTTAAGACAGTAAGACATCAATCAGAAGATTATTGTTGAATTTGGTGGATAAGAAAATAACAACAACAAACTAAATAAAACTAAACACATGGACAATTATCAGTAAATACTTTGTGTATTTAAAATAATAATAATAATAGCAACATAATAATAGGATATTTTACGGATTTTATATATATCCAAAAAAGTGTTTTTATCATCACTCTGTGTGTGTATGTGTGTGTTTGTATTTCGTGTATATTTATTTATACAAATAATTACTAAGTGATGTGCATTGTGTACACTATTTATCCCTAATCAACAGAATTTAATGTTGATTATTTATAGAAAATTTATTTAATCAACAACAATACTTTATTCTTAAGAAAGAAAATTATTTATTTATATTTATATTTATATTTTTTCATATTAAGAATATAAATACGTGAAAAAAAAAAAAGCCAACCGTGAAAATGATGTTATTCAAAATTAAATAAATAAGTGTAATTACATATTGTGACTGTTTATATTGGTTAAGATTTAAGTAAAAATAAGAAAGATTTTCTAAGAAATTTAAAAATTTAAAAAGAAAGCTATAAATAAGAATTTTTTGTTAAAAAAAAGGAATTTATAAAACAACAACGACGACGGTTACCACCTTTGAATAAGGTAAGTGGTATTTTTCTAGAATCTTTACTTACTCACTATATGGTGTCTATAAAGTTTATTTTTCTTATGTATAGGATTTTCCAATAAGTGATGTTATTTTTGATAGTCAAAGAAAAATCCCATTTTTTTAATATAAATGATCGGATGTTTATTATTATTATAATATAAATTAATAGTACCTTAATGCACCTGTAAAAGTTAATTTAATGTCACGTTTTGTTAAACTTAGATTTATATAGTTTTTTTTTTCAATAATTCTATGAATAAATTTTAATTCTTCTATATGAATTTGGGGACATTAATACACAATTTTGAACAATCCTTTAAGATTTAATACGTAGAGCATTCTAATGATAATAAATTTCTTTAGAACTGGTATCTGATATCTGTATTCGGACTATTGCTCATTGGACGGTTCTCCATTGAACGGTTCTCCATTGGACGGTTCTCCATTGGACGGTTCTCCATTGAACGGTTCTCCATTGGACGGTTCTCCATTGAACGGTTCTCCATTGGACGGTTCACCATAGGATGATTCTTCATAGGATGATTGCTCATAGTACTATTCATACTGTTGAGCAAAAGTACTATGACCAACATTCCTATAAACAATAGTCCGTTATGATCAATTATCCTCTGAAGAACTATCCTTTAGAGAAATATCCTATGCAGAACTATCCTATGGAGAATTATCCTATGCAGAACTATCCTATGAATAACCAACCATTCAATGATTAATAGTCATAGATTCATCTATTAATAGAATCTAGTCATAGATTCATCAGGTATCATCTTGTACCGTCTCATATTAGGATAATAATAAAACAGAATTTATCAATCAGATAAAATTTTTGAAGTAAAAATCTATTACAATAATTTTTTTGCGAGAATAGAAAAATTTTTTATGATCTATAAATTTGCGAAATAATCTTATAATAATTTATGTATTTAATTGATTTAAGACTTTAAGTTATATTTATGCGCAAATAATTAATAATTTATTAAATAATAAAATAACTGACAAATAATCATGTATATTTAATTTTGTCGTTCTAAATACGATTTGTGACTATCTTCATAACGATAACATCCTGTGATTGTTTTATTTCTTTGCCTTCTTTTGGTTTTTTTTTTTACATTAAAGACAAATTTTTCAAGATAATACACTATCAAGACAAATGTTTTACAATATATATATATATATATATCTTTAATTTTATATTAAATAACACTTGTATATAACACTAAAACGAAGAAAATATCTGTGCTATTGTTAAGGATTTTTTTTGTACTGAAACATTTAATGTATTTATGCATTTCGTTATCTGTCTGTATAATTTATTTCAATATTCTTCTTGTTCGTTATTTTTCTTAAAAACAAAAGAACAAAACACATTTTTTGCCTATTTTTTTATTTAATCTATTTTATTAATTATTTTTATTATTTTCATTAATATTACAGGTCATATGCCTTGAAAACATGAAGCTGTTTCTAGCCGTATTGTTGTTAGCTGCATTCAATAATGTTTTTTCAATAAATAATAAAAATTTAAATAATGGTGTGGGTGGTGGTGGTGGTGGTAGTGGTGGAGATGGTGTTATTAGTAGTTCAACAAATAGTGGTACAGCAGCATTAACAGCATTATCATCATCATCATTATCGTCCTTATCAAATATAAACAACAATAGTAGCAATAATACTCCAAACAATAATAATAATGATAATAATAATAATAATATAAATAGTAGAAATAATTATAATAATAATAATAATAATAATAATAATAACAATAATAATAATAATAATAATAATTACAACAATAATAATAATAATAATAATAATAATAATAATAATAACAATAACAATTATAATAATAACAATAATAATTATAATAATTATAATAGTTATAATAATAATAATAATAATAATAATAATAATAATATAAATAATACTAATAATAATATTAATAACACTAATAATAATAATAAAAACAATTATAATAATAATTATTATAATAATAATAATAACATAAATAATAATAATAATAATAATAATAATAATAATAGTTTAATAAATATAAATAAAATTAGCAATAATACAATAATACATCAGACAAAATTTGATGTTAAATTAAATCATTTAGTTGTTGATCGTAATACGGGAAGAGTATTTATCGGTGGTATAAATCGATTATATCAATTATCACCAGATTTAGATATTGTAACAACGGCAATAACAGGACCAAAAAATGATTCCTATGATTGTACAATATTAGAATGTCCAACAAATAATGTTGTCCGTCGTTTAACTGATAATGTCAATAAAGTTTTATTAATTGATTATAGTACAAGCCGTTTAATAACATGCGGTTCATTATTTCAAGGTGTTTGTACAGTACGTAATTTACAAAATGTTAGTATTATTGAACAGGAGGTATTAGATGCTGTTGTTGCAAATAATGAATTAGCATCAACGGTTGCATTTATAGCGCCCGGTCCACCATCACCACCAGTTACAAATGTTATGTATGTTGGTGTAACATTTACCGGTAATTCACCATATCGCAGTGAAATACCAGCGGTAGCATCGCGTAGTCTTGATAAACAGAAAATGTTTCAAATTGCATCATTGGCTGTAACGACCGGTACAAGGATTTTCATAAATTCATATGATCGTGAATCATATTTGATAAATTATGTTTATGGATTTAGTTCTGAACGTTTTTCATATTTTTTAACAACACAATTGAAGCATAATTCGCATAATGTGCAGCGGGAGTACATAACAAAGGTTGTCCGAATTTGTCAAGAGGATTCAAATTATTATTCTTATACAGAGATACCTATTGATTGTATAAGTGAAGCACAAGGTGGTACAAAATATAATTTAGTACGTGCAGCATATTTGGGTAAACCTGGTTCAGATTTAGCAGAAAATTTAGCAATTACGGCACAGGATGATGTTCTATATGCGGTATTTTCCGAGGGTAAAGCTGGTGTACCGACAAATCGATCAGCATTATGTGTTTATTCATTAAAAGCGATAAGACGTAAATTTATGCAAAATATAAAGATGTGCTTTAATGGTTCGGGACCTAGGGGTCTTGATTTTATATCACCTAATTTACAATGTGTCTCAACGGTAATTAATCAAATGACGGTGAATCTTTATACCTTTAGTTATATCTCGTATTTTTTTTTTGTTTTTTTAGAAATTACAAACAATTAGTGAAGATTTTTGTGGTCTCGATGTTAATTCACCATTAGGCGGTGAAAGTCCAATAGCCTCAGTACCAGTTGCACTTTTTAATACACAATTAACAGCGGTTGCTGCAACTAGAACTAGTGGCTATACGGTTGTGTTTATCGGTACTAAAGATGGACATTTAAAGAAAGTTGTTGTCGAATCAAGTTTATCAGCAACCGAATATGCTGATATTATAATTGATGATGGTTCACCAGTAAATAGTGATATGCATTTTGATACACAAGAAATGAATCTGTATGTAATGACACATAATAAAGTGTCCAAGGTAAAGGTACATGATTGTACCGTTTATAATACATGTGGTGAATGTCTAGGCGCTAAAGATCCATATTGTGGATGGTGTTCGCTCGAAAATAAGTATGCAAAAAAAAAAAAAATCTTAAGCTCTCTAGTAATTTATATGAATTCAATATTAATTTCAATTATAGATGTAGCTTACGCTCAAATTGTCAGGATGATTCCAATGATCCTTTATTTTGGGTAAGTTATAAGACTGGTAAATGCACAACAATTACCAGTGTTATTCCTCATCAATTACAACGGACAACAGCACGTACACTAGAACTGATAATTGATCATTTGCCAGCATTAAAAGAGGATTTAGTATGTGCATTTAAGACACAAGATAAGACAATTGTAACAAATGCAACACGTAAACGAAATGGTGTTAATTGTACGACACCGCGTACAGATTTATTACCACAAATAACACCAGGAAAACGTATGTACTTTTTTTGTTTTCTTTCCTTATGATCTATTAAATTACATGAAATTTTCTGAAAATCTATTTATTTAAAGATCATTTTACTGCAAAATTATCTGTACGAACCGAAGCTGGACCAGATTTGGTATCAACAAATTTTACATTTTTTGATTGTAGCACACATTCGACATGCACACGATGTGTTTCATCACAATTTCCGTGTGATTGGTGTGTTGAAGCACACAGGTAATACTATTTTGTTTGTAAAATATAAAATTTTGTATTCTAATTTTTTGTTTTTCTTTTTTTTTGCCAGATGTACACATGACACCGCGGAAAATTGTCGTAATGATATATTGGTAACTGGTGTTAGTGTAAGTATTTAATTATTTTAAAATAGCAATAAAAAAAAAAAATTTGAACTCTATTTATATTAATTGTTTTATAATAGCGTGTTGGACCCAGTTACCGGTCAGGACCAAGTTTTTGTCCAACAATGAATGCTACCGGTGATGGTAGTGAAATTCTTGTACCAGCCGGTTCTAGAAAATCAATTAAAGTAAATTTTTCTTTTCTTTTTTTTTTATATAATTTATAAACTTTTAATTTTATTCTTTTATTACGTTAGGTTAAAGTGCATATTATTGGTCAATTTATACCACAAACTAGATTTGTATGTCAATTTAATATTGAAGGACGTGTAACTAGTGTTAATGCTCAATTATTAGGTAAACTAAACATACATATATTATTGAATTTTTTTCTTTATAAACTTATTAACTCTTAACTATTTAAATTAATAAAAAAAAAAAAAAATAAACCCCTTACAGGTGATACAATTTATTGTGATCCAATGGAATTTATTTATACATCGCGTTCACCAAATTTAACGGCTACATTTGCTGTTATATGGGGCGGTTCAAAACCTTTAGATAATCCGCATAATATTCATGTTGTTATATATCGTTGTCGTGATATGTCTGATAGTTGTGGTATGTGTTTGGCATTACCAGAAAAATATAATTGCGGTTGGTGTTCATCATCAAATTCATGTGAAGTTGAGGATCAATGTAATAAGCAAGGAGAGGGTAAAACCGATTGGTTAAATCGTATGCAAACATGTCCTAATCCTGAAATTCAATCATTTAAACCACAAACTGGTCCCTGGGAAGGTGGCACAAATATTACAATTAGCGGAATAAATTTAGGAAAAAATTTCACCGATATATACTCAGGTGTTAAAATTGCAGGCATTAATTGTATGCCATATCCACACTTGTATGTCGATACAAAAGAAATTGTATGCAATGTGGACAGTCCTGGTGTTCAACAGCATCGTTCTGGTCGCATCGTTGTACAAATTAATGATTATCGTGGTGAATCATCGACTGATTTTGAATTTGTCGATCCAAAAATAGATAGTTTTGACCCAAAAATAGGTCCAATTAGTGGTGGAACACATATCAGCATACGTGGTCAATATTTAAATGCAGGAAGTCAAATTAAAGCATTTATTGATGATTTACCATGTGAAATTCTTAGTAAAGATGAGTCGCAAGCATTATGTAAAACTAGTCCGGCAAAAAGTCTGCTCGAAGGAAAATTAAAAATGAAATTTGACAATGGATTAAGAGAGTTCAATGGAAAATCATTTCAATATGTCGAAGATCCCACAATTGAGTATGCCACATCAGGTCCGACTGGACAATTAAAGGTGCCAAAAGGAATACCAGCTGGTGGTATTAAAATAACTGTTGTCGGCAGTCATTTTTCATCGATTCAAAACCCAGCTATGTATGTATATTACTATGATATGATTTTTCCTAGTCAATGCGAACGTGTTTCCGACACAGAGATGATATGTTTTTCACCAGTAATTGATTCGGATGGTGACAAATTAAATGCAGACAAACCAATGCTACTCGAGTACGGTTTTAAAATGGATGATGTTCTTGGCGTTCGAAATTTATCCCAAACACTAAATCACTTTGAATTGTATCCAAATCCATCGTATGAACCATTCGAGGAAAATGTTAAATATTACAAGAGTGAGTATTTAACGATAAATGGAAAGAATTTGGATCGTGCGTGTAAAGAGAGCGATGTACTAGTAATGATTGGTGATGGTGTTTGCAATATAACATCGTTATCGCGACAGCAATTGACATGTAGACCACCGATCGAAGCATCCGATTTTAATGAGGCTCCTGAAGTTACTGTTAAAGTAGGCAATTCACTATTGTTCCATATAGGCATCTTGAGTTATGCATCGCCAAATCTCATGAGCGGTCTCAGTACAAATGTTTTAATAATAATTGGAGTCACCGTATTTACATTGTTAATAATATTTACTGTTTTGGTAATCGCATATCGTAAGAAAACTAGTGAAAGTAATCGTGTTCTCAAAAATATGCAAGAACAAATGGATATTTTAGAATTGCGAGTAGCTGCAGAATGTAAAGAAGCATTCGCTGAATTACAAACAGAAATGACTGATCTTACTGGTGATTTAACATCAGGTGGTATTCCATTCCTTGATTATCGTACATATGCGATGAAAATTTTGTTTCCAAATCATGAGGATCACGTTGTTTTACAATGGGAACGCCCAGAATTATTACGAAAAGAGAAAGGACTTCGACTATTTGGTCAATT
Organism: Ptychoptera contaminata; assembly: GCA_963942525.1. Taxonomy (NCBI): domain Eukaryota; kingdom Metazoa; phylum Arthropoda; class Insecta; order Diptera; family Ptychopteridae; genus Ptychoptera; species Ptychoptera contaminata. The sequence goes on from OZ012640.1 coordinate 1,795,630, forward strand.
AATAATGAACAAAACATTTTTATTACTTTTTATACGTACCCTAGAAAGTAATCGTTATTTTTCAATGCGAGAACGTGTTAATGTCGCCTCCCTAATAATGGTTACACTTCAAAGTAAACTCGAATATTGTACAGATATTTTGAAAACATTACTTGCAGAATTAATAGAGAAATGTATCGATGGAAAAAGTCATCCGAAATTATTATTACGTCGTACAGAATCTGTAGCAGAAAAAATGCTAAGTGCATGGTTCACATTTTTATTATATAAATTTTTAAAAGAATGTGCTGGTGAACCATTATATATGTTATTTCGTGCTGTAAAGGGTCAAGTAGATAAAGGACCAGTAGATGCCATAACACATGAAGCACGTTATTCATTAAGTGAGGAGAAACTTATACGTCAATTAATTGAATATAAATCAATGACGGTATATGCAAGTATTACGCAACAACCAATATTTTGTAATAATATGGAAACGTTGCCAACAAATACGGAAAATGTACCAGTAAAAGTATTAGATTGCGATACAATTGGCCAGGTAAAAGAAAAATGTTTAGATACAATTTATAGAAATACACAGTGGAGTCAACGACCTAGACGTGATGATTTAGATTTAGGTAAATTTTAAACATTCAATGAAATTAATTTAGAGAAAATATTTAAATTATTTTGTTATTAATAGAATGGCGTACAGGTGCATCCGGTCGTGTAATTTTATATGATGAAGATTCAACGTCAAAACAGGAAACAGAATGGAAAAAATTAAATACATTACATCATTATCGTGTACCAGACGGGGCATGTTTAAGTCTCGTGCCAAAACAAAGCTCCATATATAATTTATCAATATTGTCTGAGAAAAATGATAAATCGCATAAATACGAAACATTAAATCTGTCCAAATATACATCATCAAGTCCACCATTTAGTCGTGCTGGTAGCCCATTAAACAATGATAGCCAAGAGAATGGATTAAAGTATTGGCATTTAGTTAAACATCATGATACAGAGCATACACAAAAAGAGGGTGAACGTGTTAATAAAATGGTATCGGAAATTTATTTAACACGTTTATTAGCAACAAAGGGTACACTACAGAAATTTGTTGATGATCTATTTGAGACAATATTCAGTACTGCACATCGTGGTTCTGCACTACCATTAGCTATAAAATATATGTTTGATTTCTTAGATGATCAGGCACTACATCATGGTATTACAGATCCAGAAGTTGTACATACATGGAAAAGTAATAGTTTACCATTAAGGTATATAAATTTTATTTTAAAATTTATTTCTACAACTAATTATCAATTATAATTTATAGATTTTGGGTTAATTTAATTAAAAATCCAAATTTTGTATTCGATATACATAAATCAAATATTGTTGATTCATGTTTGTCGGTTGTTGCTCAAACATTTATGGATTCCTGTTCAACGTCCGATCATAGATTAGGTAATAATTTTTTTGGTTCTATATAATTTAAATAAATAATAAATTTTTCTAAAACAAAAAAAAAATTAATATAGGTAAGGATTCACCTAGTTCGAAATTACTATATGCCAAAGATATACCGTCATATCGTGAATGGGTCGAAAGATATTATGCTGACATTAGAGAAATGCCTGCTATATCTGATCAAGATATGAATGCCATGTTAGCAGAGGAATCAAGAGTATGATTTTATTATTTTTAATTCTTATTTTTAAATAAATTTATTAATTTATTTACATTTTTTCTCAGTTGCACACAACCGAATTTAATACAAATTGTGCCCTCCACGAACTATATACATATGCTGTGAAATACAACGAGCAATTAACTGTTACATTAGAAGAAGATGAATTTTCACAAAAACAACGTCTTGCTTATAAATTAGAACAAGTACATAATATTATGTCATCTGACTAATAACAAAAAAAAAAAAAAAAATATGAATAAATAAATAACTATAATTAATTTATATATATATATATATATATTTATATATATTTTAAATAATATTAATAATAATAATAATAATAATAATATTAATAATAATTAAATAAATTTAAAAAAAATGAAAAAATGTACACAAAAAAAGAAAGAAAAATAAGGAAAATATAATTGTAAAATCACCATTTACCACCATCTAATATATATTTAATTCAGAAAATCCACAATACACTATATGCAAAATACACAATCCAAATACTCACAATGCAATGTAAGCAGCCATCACGAAACAGATTATTAACGATTTTCAATGAACAAAAAAAACTACCAATATTGTGGATTTTTTATGTTTTTTATGTTTTTTTATAAATAAATAAATAAATAATTACTTGGTGGTGAAAAATAAAATAATTAATTAATTTAAGTAAATAAAATAAAAATAAAATGAAATAAACGTTGTCGTCGTCGTCGTCGTCGTCGTTTCAGAAAAGGTTGTGATGATTTTTTTCTTTTTTTTTTTTCGTTTTACGTTTGTTTATGTTTTTTTTTTTTTCTGTATTATTCTTATAAAACACAATTAACACGCCTCAAGAAATGAATTTTCTTTTATAGTTTTTTTTCTTTATTATTATTATTAATGCAAAAAAAAATAAATAATTAAATGAATATGTGAAAAAGTATTAGATGAGTTTAGAATTAATTGAAGAAATAATTTAATAATTTCAAAAAATGTTTTTTATATGAAATTATTATTTATAAGTAAAGCAGCGAAAAAAAAATTAATTAATTAATTAATTAATTAATAAAATAAATGTAAATAAATTTGAAAGAATAATAATAATTATAATTTTCTTTCATTAGTTTTTAAACATATTTTATTTTATTTTTTCTTTAATAATTAGCTTGATTATATGTATGGCGTGTCGCTGTGTCGTGACGTGTCGCTTTGTCGTGACGTGTCGCTTTGTCGTGTCGTGTCATTTCTTATATATTATTCTGACACAAATTCATTATCAATTTCTTAAAATATAAATAAAATCAAACAAATTAAATGAAATATAAGAAAAATTATTTATTTTTAATATGAATTAGATAAAAATATAAAATTCAATTGTATTACAGAAATTACTATACTTAAAATCAATTATTTGTCGCTTTAAAAATTTAAAAATTAAACCTACAAAAACACCTGCACACAAATTGTGTTTTTATTTATTAATTTTATTCAAAAAAATAATTTTTTTTTTTTTAACTATTTTAATAAGTAAAAAAAAATTTGCATTTTAAATAAAAATTTACATATTTTTTGCCGTTTTAATCGAAGAATTAAAAATTGTACGAAAGAAATTATTATTTCCGATGACAATTGTCGATTATAGAATATCAGTTTGTCGTATAGACGACAGACACATGTCATTTCGACGCGATTTATTAATTATTCATTATCATTTCGACACGACATGTCGTTTTTTACATGACAAAGTGACACGCGATACGTATTCGAACTGAATTAATCAATTGAAATTATTATTATTATTATTATAATTATAAATAATTGATTTAAATTAATTAAAAATTAAAAATCGTTGTTGTCCGTCGTTCCGTTGTCATTTATGTGCAGTATTTATTCAGTTTTTATTTTCTTAATTTAATTATTATTATTATTATTATTTCTTTAATTAAACATTTCGCGAGAGCTGTTGATTAATTTTTACAATTTTGTGTTCGCAAAAATTATTTATGCTAGAGAAGATAATATGTCGTTGTCGTCGTTTTTTGTTTGTTTTTTTGTTTTTAATTAATTAATTAATTAATTATTTTTATATAAATTTATTTTTCTATGTATGTATATGTTAAAAATAATATAAATAATAATTATAATAATAATATAAATAATAATAATACATAAATTGTGTTGTGATAAACTATGTACTTTTTTTTATGTTTTTATGTTTTTTGTTTATTAACGAAGAAATGAGAGATTTTTTTATTTTTTTGCATTTATAAAATATATATATATAGATTTGCATTTTATTTTGCATTTTGCATTTTTGCATTTTGGTACAGAGAGAACAAGAGACACAAATGAATAAAATTTGCAAACATAAAATTTAAAATAACAAAAATACAATGATGTGCGACGGTTCCTTATGTCGTCGCAACGGTTTTTTTGTATTTTTTTTGTATTTTTTTGCTTTAAGTTTTTGCAAATCATTTAATAAACAAAACAAAATAGAAATGTAATTAAATTCAATTGCAAAAAGGAAAAAACCAAAATAGAAATGAAAGAAAAGAAAAAATTCAAAGAAAATTCTAATCGAAATGAATGGAAATTAAATGTTTTTTATCATTTATGATTGTTTTTCGGTTTGTTTTCTCTCGTTTTTAGTTGCTAATTTGTTTTGCATTTAATTTTTAAATAATGAAAAACAATAAAAAAAAAAAGGTACATATTTTTGATAGATGTAATTAATAATTAAGAAAAAAATGAAAAAAAAAAAACAAAAAAACAAATAATGAAAATAATAATGAAAAATGTTGATATTTAGCTTTTTACGTCAATAAATAATTATAAATAAGAAAAAAATTAAATAAATAAATAAAAATAAAAATAATTATAAAAAGAAAAAAGAAAAAAACGAAAGAAACAACAGAAAATTTGTTTAACTTCGTTTTTTGTTTTTGTTTTTAACTTATAAATAAGAAAAAAGAAAAGAAAAGAAAAGAAAATTACAAAACAAAAAAAAAAAAAGAAGAAAATAATGAGAATTTTTTTTTTTGTTTTTTTTGTTTTCTTTCCTATAATTATCGAATTGTGAATCAATCTGTGAATTAATCAATTTTGTTTTTTCTCTCTGTTTTTTTTTTTTTGTTTTTCGCATTTATTTATTTTTAATTCAGAAAAAAATAGAAAACAAACAAAAAAAAATAAAAAAAAAAAATACTAATACGGTGAATCCCCCAAAAAAAAATGAATAACATCAGTTAGTTATTGATTTTGTTGATTATACGGAATTGCAGTAGGTAGATCTAACGTTTTATTGAATTAACAAATGTGAAAATACAAGTAACAAGTTTTTTTTTGATAAGAATACAAATTTATGCAAAAAAAAAAACAAAACAAAAATTATATGGCGAAATTAATTATGAACGTAATTAATGTAGCAAAAAAAAGAAGAAGAAAAAATATATAATTAAATTTTAACAGTACAGATCTAATGTATATATATATATATATATACGAATGAAAATTCTCGTATTATCAAATGTTGGAAAAACACATGAAAATACGTTAATAAGTGTGTACAGTGTTATAGGGTGGGTGGATTACTGTATTAATAATAATAATAATTAATAAATAGAAATAAAATTAATAAATGTTAATCAACAAATAAACGAAATTATATATATATATTGTAAATTATTATTATTATTATTTTATATTTTGTTAATTTTTTTTTAAACAAAGAAATTCCATAATGTGTATTTCAATTTTAATAAAATAAAAAACAAACAAACAAAGATGATGTAGAAGAAGATGATAAAGATGAAGAAAAATGAATTAGATATTTAAATATATCCATTTGCACGCTAGAATGTACCAGTTCCATCCATATTCATCAGCACCGATTTTATGCTATGATTATTAATGATGTATCGCCGCATGGTATAAATTATTTGAGTAATGCCCCGAGCACAATGCGAGCGTCGAGCGTCAACTTTGAAGTTGGCAAAATCAAAACAGTCACATAATTATAACTGAATGTTATTGTCAATTTTTGTTTTTATATATATTTGAACCCTTTGAACCGAAAAGGTCGGTACACCAAAGGCCCAATGTATAAGCGATTAGATTTTTCTAGGTCTAGTCTATGTCTTTTATAGAGTTATATAGTTTAATTCGTTCAGGGTTCAAAGATACTGTCTGTAACTGTTGATATATATAGGTGCGATAATATTATAATCATGGCATTACTGTTTCACCACATAAAAATACAATTTATTTATTATTTATTATTTTTCTATTACTTATTTATTAATTATATATATATATATATATATATTATTTATTTCTAATTAACACATATCATTGTGCACATCTATCTATCATATATCATTAAAATAAAAATTTAATTTTCTATTCATTTAGGATTTACCATCAGATTTGATTAGGACATTTCAGTATATCGATAAGTTTTGTTAATAATTTATTTTCTGTTGAATATTCTGTTGAATTTCCTGTTGAATTTTCTGTTGTGAAAAATAATAACACATTCATTGTTTTTCAACATAAATTTCAACATAAATTTTAACAAAATTTATCGATATACTAAAACGTCCTAACATTTAATTATTAATTTTCACTTAAGCAACAATAAAAAAAAAAAAAAAAACAAAGAAAAATAACGAAAATTTAAGAGACTTTCAATGCCAAATTATTCTTGCATAAATTCACATAAATCGCATATATATGTGTGTCCGTATTTAATCGATTAATCATAATCATCTCATTATTTTTTTTTCATTTTTCACTAAAAAAAATTTAAAAAAAAATTAAGTATTCTATTACTTACCTGCCAAAAAAAAAAAAAAAAAAAAAACATTCAACGAAAAGTCGTTAAACAAAAAAAAAAAGAAAACTAAATAAATAAAACGCATTTTATATTTACCAAAATAAATAAATAAATAAATAAAATAAACATTTCTCGTACATAAAAAAGACTCAACACACGAAAAAAAAAAAAACAAACAAAAATTTAGTAAATCCTGAAAAACGAACGAAAAAAAAAAAACCTTAGCCATATCTGGGATCCTAAATGTAACATAAAATGTGTAAAACGCAATCGTTGAGAAGAAAAAACATCCTGGAAAATATTTTCTATTTAACAAAAAAAAAAAAAAAAACACTAATAATAATAATAAATAAATAAATAAATCAATTGAATTATATTATGTACATAAAAAATATATGCTATCGTTTGTGTGTAATTAATTAAATTAAATATTAAGTTAAAACAGAAAAATAAATAAATAAATAACAAATAATTGAATAAATGATGATTTTAAATGTGAAGAATAAAAATAAATTTTCATTTTTTCTACTTCTTTAATAAATAAATAAAATTAATTTGTTGAATTTGTGTGTGTGTGTGTGTGTTTGTGTGTGTGTAAAGATGCATTCCATTCGGTTATTACACTAAACACTTAACCGGTCTACCGGTATTATCGTTTCAATTCATATTGAAACTATCTGTTTTCATTATTAAACGTTTAACTTTTTGAATATTATCGTTTCTTATCAATCACACAAAAGTTTATAGCTCAGAATTTAAAAATATTTGCACAAAAAATTTTTATTTCACTTTTAAAAATGCTAAAAGATTATCACTTATGTTGTGCAAAAAAAAATTTCTCGCCAATAATGTGGCACCGGTTAGTTCGGTAAGGTCGATTAAGTGTTAAAAAAAGAAAAAAATAAATATATAATACAAAATAAAATACAAAAAGCAAAAATTGTACTGAATAATTAATAAATTAATTAATTAATTAATTAACAAAAATTAACAAAATTTTAATTTAGTTTTTCTATCGTTTCTTTTTTTTTTTTTTTGTTGGTTTATCGTTTTTATGATTATTTTATGATTCGTTACTGATTCAAAGTGAGAGATAGATTTTTAATTAATAATTTTAATCAAAAAAAAAAAAAAAAAAATTATCATAAATTTAATTAATTAATTAATTAATTAATTAATTTTTTTTTTATTGTTATTATTATTTTTGCTTGTAAATAAATGTGTTTTTTAATAAGAGAAATTATATCGTATTTTTTTTTTTTTTTGCTTTAATTTTATTTTTATTTAATTTAAATAAATCGTATTCGGATAATTGCTCATTAGATGGTACTCCATTGGACAATTTTACATAGGACTATTGCTTATAATGGATTGTTGTTCATAACGGACAGTTGCTCACAACTGATTTATGACTCGAGCACAATGTGAGTGTCGAGCGTCAATTTTGAAGTTTGGCAAAATCGTTAAACTTTGCTATGGCACAATAGGAGCGGAACTTTAGCATTGCTGGCAACGTTTAGGTTAAACGTGATAACGACGGGCTATTTTGTGAGAAACTGGCACAATATAAGCGTTAAAATAAGAAATAGTTCGATATTTTTAAATAAAAAAAACTAATGTTAATAAATTCAATTGCAAACAATTGAAAATTAATTAGAGTTCACAGTTTTATACGTTCTTCCAGTAAGATCAACGGCAGAAACTATAAAACCCGTCGTTTAAATGTTAAAAAACGAAATAACTAATTTCTAGTTGTCTTGTTTTATCATCAGCCGATAAATCGACTACGGAGTTAGTATCCCGTCCGTTAAGTGTTAATAATAATAATAATAATAAGATTTTTGTGAGCATAACAGTACTATGTGACACATTCTTATCAACAATCCAGTCCGTTATGAGTAAGTCTCCTGTAGAGAATCAACAATCTTCCATTGAGTAATAGTTCTAAATTCGATAGAATTTTTATATGAATGGTGTGGTGTTTCTGTGTATGTTTTTCGCCTGAATAAATGTCTTTTATTTTTTATGTTTTTATGCTTTTTTTCACATTTGTATTAAAATAAATAATAATAATTATGATAATAATAATAAATAAATAAATAAATAAAATTCTTTTTGTACTCTTTGTATAGTAATTGATTAATAATAATAATAAAAACATAATTATATTTTTAAGATTTATGTAAGTAAATTATGCAAAAATGAAAAATTAAAAAAAAAAAATTAACAAGAAAATAAATAAATAAATAAATTAATTAAATGAAAACTATGTGTGCGTGCGTATATAGGCGGGTTGAATATTTTTCTTATTATTTATCTTATTTCTAACAATTATTTTAAATAAATGTGATGCATTTGCATAAAAATAAAATAAAATATAAAAAATTACAAAAACATAATTGTTGTTGTTAATTTATAAGTATTTACGGAAATTAATTAATTAATTAATATAAAAGTAAATGAAAAAAAAAAAAAATAAAATAAATAAATGGAAATGAAAATGATAATAAAAATTGTCTCCGATCTGTCTTTTATTTTTTCGTTTTGTTGTGTGAAAATTCGTTAAAATTTATGTTAAATTTTATCAACCGAAAAGTTATGCATTCAGTACCGCCATATGAAACTCTTGATCAAAATTATGTTGTGCTGTGAAAATTTTTGTTTGACGAGATGCAGTATCATATGTGGTGCCGTTGTAATCAGCATCCGAACACCACAAAAATCAGACATCTTGCAGCAAAATCGGTGTACGGGTTCAAATTTTATCAACCGAAAAGTTATGCACTCAGTACCGCCATATGAAACTCTTGATCAAAATTATGTTGTACTGGGGAAATTTTTATTTGACGAGATGCAGTATCATATGTGGTACCGTTTTAATCAGCATCCGAACACCACAAAAATCAGACATCTTGCAGCAAAATCGGTGTACGGGTTCAAATTTTATCAACCGAAAAGTTATGCATTCAGTACCGCCATATGAAACTCTTGATCAAAATTATGTTGTACTGTGAAAATTTTTGTTTGACGAGATGCAGTATCATATGTGGTGCCGTTGTAATCAGCATCCGAACACCACAAAAATCAGACATCTTGCAGCAAAATCGGTGTACGGGTTCAAATTTTATCAACCGAAAAGTTATGCACTCAGTACCGCCATATGAAACTCTTGATCAAAATTATGTTGTACTGGGGAAATTTTTATTTGACGAGATGCAGTATCATATGTGGTACCGTTTTAATCAGCATCCGAACACCACAAAAATCAGACATCTTGCAGCAAAATCGGTGTACGGGTTCAAATTTTATCAACCGAAAAGTTATGCATTCAGTACCGCCATATGAAACTCTTGATCAAAATTATGTTGTGCTGTGAAAATTTTTGTTTGACGAGATGCAGTATCATATGTGGTGCCGTTGTAATCAGCATCCGAACACCACAAAAATCAGACATCTTGCAGCAAAATCGGTGTACGGGTTCAAATTTTATCAACCGAAAAGTTATGCATTCAGTACCGCCATATGAAACGCATGATCAAAATTATGTTGTACTGTGAAAATTTTTGTTTGACGAGATGCAGTATCATATGTGGTGCCGTTGTAATCAGCATCTGAACACCACAAAAATCAGACATCTTGCAGCAAAATCGGTGTACGGGTTCAAATTTTATCAACCGAAAAGTTATGCATTCAGTACCGTCATATGAAACTCTTGATCAAAATTATGTTGTACTGTGAAAATTTTTGTTTGACGAGATGCAGTATCATATGTGGTGCCGTTGTAATCAGCATCCGAACACCACAAAAATCAGACATCTTGCAGCAAAATCGGTGTACGGGTTCAAATTTTATCAACCGAAAAGTTATGCATTCAGTACCGTCATATGAAACGCTTGATCAAAATTATGTTGTACTGTGAAAATTTTTGTTTGACGAGATGCAGTATCATATGTGGTGCCGTTGTAATCAGCATCAGAACACCACAAAAATCAGACATCTTGCAGCAAAATCGGTGTACGGGTTCAAATTTTATCAACCGAAAAGTTATGCATTCAGTACCGCCATATGAAACTCTTGATCAAAATTATGTTGTACTGTGAAAATTTTTGTTTGACGAGATGCAGTATCATATGTGGTGCCGTTGTAATCAGCATCCGAACACCACAAAAATCAGACATCTTGCAGCAAAATCGGTGTACGGGTTCAAATTTTATCAACCGAAAAGTTATGCACTCAGTACCGCGATATGAAACTCTTGATCAAAATTATGTTGTACTGGGGAAATTTTTATTTGACGAGATGCAGTATCATATGTGGTGCCGTTTTAATCAGCATCCGAACACCACAAAAATCAGACATCTTGCAGCAAAATCGGTGTACGGGTTCAAATTTTATCAACCGAAAAGTTATGCATTCAGTACCGCCATATGAATCTCTTGATCAAAATTATGTTGTACTGTGAAAATTTTTGTTTGACGAGATGCAGTATCATATGTGGTGCCGTTTTAATCAGCATCCGAACACCACAAAAATCAGACATCTTGCAGCAAAATCGGTGTACGGGTTCAAATTTTATCAACCGAAAAGTTATGCATTCAGTACCACCATATGAAACTCTTGATCAAAATTATGTTGTGCTGTGAAAATTTTTGTTTGACGAGATGCAGTATCATATGTGGTGCCGTTGTAATCAGCATCCGAACACCACAAAAATCAGACATCTTGCAGCAAAATCGGTGTACGGGTTCAAATTTTATCAACCGAAAAGTTATGCATTCAGTACCGCCATATGAAACTCTTGATCAAAATTATGTTGTACTGTGAAAATTTTTGTTTGACGAGATGCAGTATCATATGTGGTGCCGTTTTAATCAGCATCCGAACACCACAAAAATCAGACATCTTGCAGCAAAATCGGTGTACGGGTTCAAATTTTATCAACCGAAAAGTTATGCACTCAGTACCGCCATATGAAACTCTTGATCAAAATTATGTTGTACTGTGAAAATTTTTGTTTGACGAGATGCAGTATCATATGTGGTGCCGTTGTAATCAGCATCCGAACACCACAAAAATCAGACATCTTGCAGCAAAATCGGTGTACGGGTTCAAATTTTATCAACCGAAAAGTTATGCATTCAGTACCGTCATATGAAACTCTTGATCAAAATTATGTTGTACTGTGAAAATTTTTGTTTGACGAGATGCAGTATCATATGTGGTGCCGTTGTAATCAGCATCCGAACACCACAAAAATCAGACATCTTGCAGCAAAATCGGTGTACGGGTTCAAATTTTATCAACCGAAAAGTTATGCATTCAGTACCGCCATATGAAACTCTTGATCAAAATTATGTTGTACTGTGAAAATTTTTGTTTGACGAGATGCAGTATCATATGTGGTGCCGTTGTAATCAGCATCAGAACACCACAAAAATCAGACATCTTGCAGCAAAATCGGTGTACGGGTTCAAATTTCATCAACCGAAAAGTTATGCATTCAGTACCGCCATATGAAACTCTTGATCAAAATTATGTTGTACTGTGAAAATTTTTGTTTGACGAGATGCAGTATCATATGTGGTGCCGTTGTAATCAGCATCCGAACACCACAAAAATCAGACATCTTGCAGCAAAATCGGTGTACGGGTTCAAATTTTATCAACCGAAAAGTTATGCATTCAGTACCGCCATATGAAACTCTTGATCAAAATTATGTTGTACTGTGAAAATTTTTGTTTGACGAGATGCAGTATCATATGTCGTGCCGTTGTAATCAGCATCCGAACACCACAAAAATCAGACATCTTGCAGCAAAATCGGTGTACGGATTCAAAATTTATCAACCGAAAAGTTATGCACTCAGTACCACCATATGAAACTCTTGATCAAAATTATGTTGTGCTGTGAAAATTTTTGTTTGACGAGATGCAGTATCATATGTGGTGCCGTTGTAATCAGCATCAGAACACCACAAAAATCAGACATCTTGCAGCAAAATCGGTGTACGGGTTCAAATTTTATCAACCGAAAAGTTATGCATTCAGTACCGTCATATGAAACGCTTGATCAAAATTATGTTGTACTGTGAAAATTTTTGTTTGACGAGATGCAGTATCATATGTGGTGCCGTTTTAATCAGCATCAGAACACCACAAAAATCAGACATCTTGCAGCAAAATCGGTGTACGGGTTCAAATTTTATCAACCGAAAAGTTATGCACTCAGTACCGCCATATGAAACTCTTGATCAAAATTATGTTGTACTGTGAAAATTTTTGTTTGACGAGATGCAGTATCATATGTGGTGCCGTTGTAATCAGCATCCGAACACCACAAAAATCAGACATCTTGCAGCAAAATCGGTGTACGGGTTCAAATTTTATCAACCGAAAAGTTATGCACTCAGTACCGCGATATGAAACTCTTGATCAAAATTATGTTGTACTGGGGAAATTTTTATTTGACGAGATGCAGTATCATATGTGGTGCCGTTTTAATCAGCATCCGAACACCACAAAAATCAGACATCTTGCAGCAAAATCGGTGTACGGGTTCAAATTTTATCAACCGAAAAGTTATGCATTCAGTACCGTCATATGAAACTCTTGATCAAAATTATGTTGTACTGGGGAAATTTTTATTTGACGAGATGCAGTATCATATGTGGTGCCGTTGTAATCAGCATCCGAACACCACAAAAATCAGACATCTTGCAGCAAAATCGGTGTACGGGTTCAAATTTTATCAACCGAAAAGTTATGCACTCAGTACCGCGATATGAAACTCTTGATCAAAATTATGTTGTACTGGGGAAATTTTTATTTGACGAGATGCAGTATCATATGTGGTGCCGTTTTAATCAGCATCAGAACACCACAAAAATCAGACATCTTGCAGCAAAATCGGTGTACGGGTTCAAATTTTATCAACCGAAAAGTTATGCACTCAGTACCGCCATATGAAACTCTTGATCAAAATTATGTTGTACTGTGAAAATTTTTGTTTGACGAGATGCAGTATCATATGTGGTGCCGTTTTAATCAGCATCAGAACACCACAAAAATCAGACATCTTGCAGCAAAATCGGTGTACGGGTTCAAATTTTATCAACCGAAAAGTTATGCACTCAGTACCGCCATATGAAACTCTTGATCAAAATTATGTTGTACTGTGAAAATTTTTGTTTGACGAGATGCAGTATCATATGTGGTGCCGTTGTAATCAGCATCCGAACACCACAAAAATCAGACATCTTGCAGCAAAATCGGTGTGCGGGTTCAAATTTTATCAACCGAAAAGTTATGCATTCAGTACCGCCATATGAAACTCTTGATCAAAATTATGTTGTACTGTGAAAATTTTTGTTTGACGAGATGCAGTATCATATGTCGTGCCGTTGTAATCAGCATCCGAACACCACAAAAATCAGACATCTTGCAGCAAAATCGGTGTACGGATTCAAAATTTATCAACCGAAAAGTTATGCACTCAGTACCACCATATGAAACTCTTGATCAAAATTATGTTGTGCTGTGAAAATTTTTGTTTGACGAGATGCAGTATCATATGTGGTGCCGTTGTAATCAGCATCAGAACACCACAAAAATCAGACATCTTGCAGCAAAATCGGTGTACGGGTTCAAATTTTATCAACCGAAAAGTTATGCACTCAGTACCACCATATGAAACTCTTGATCAAAATTATGTTGTGCTGTGAAAATTTTTGTTTGACGAGATGCAGTATCATATGTGGTGCCGTTGTAATCAGCATCAGAACACCACAAAAATCAGACATCTTGCAGCAAAATCGGTGTACGGGTTCAAATTTTATCAACCGAAAAGTTATGCACTCAGTACCGCGATATGAAACTCTTGATCAAAATTATGTTGTACTGGGGAAATTTTTATTTGACGAGATGCAGTATCATATGTGGTGCCGTTTTAATCAGCATCCGAACACCACAAAAATCAGACATCTTGCAGCAAAATCGGTGTACGGGTTCAAATTTTATCAACCGAAAAGTTATGCATTCAGTACCGTCATATGAAACTCTTGATCAAAATTATGTTGTACTGGGGAAATTTTTATTTGACGAGATGCAGTATCATATGTGGTGCCGTTGTAATCAGCATCCGAACACCACAAAAATCAGACATCTTGCAGCAAAATCGGTGTACGGGTTCAAATTTTATCAACCGAAAAGTTATGCACTCAGTACCGCGATATGAAACTCTTGATCAAAATTATGTTGTACTGGGGAAATTTTTATTTGACGAGATGCAGTATCATATGTGGTGCCGTTTTAATCAGCATCAGAACACCACAAAAATCAGACATCTTGCAGCAAAATCGGTGTACGGGTTCAAATTTTATCAACCGAAAAGTTATGCACTCAGTACCGCCATATGAAACTCTTGATCAAAATTACGTTGTACTGTGAAAATTTTTGTTTGACGAGATGCAGTATCATATGTGGTGCCGTTTTAATCAGCATCAGAACACCACAAAAATCAGACATCTTGCAGCAAAATCGGTGTACGGGTTCAAATTTTATCAACCGAAAAGTTATGCACTCAGTACCGCCATATGAAACTCTTGATCAAAATTATGTTGTACTGTGAAAATTTTTGTTTGACGAGATGCAGTATCATATGTGGTGCCGTTGTAATCAGCATCCGAACACCACAAAAATCAGACATCTTGCAGCAAAATCGGTGTGCGGGTTCAAATTTTATCAACCGAAAAGTTATGCATTCAGTACCGCCATATGAAACTCTTGATCAAAATTATGTTGTACTGTGAAAATTTTTGTTTGACGAGATGCAGTATCATATGTCGTGCCGTTGTAATCAGCATCCGAACACCACAAAAATCAGACATCTTGCAGCAAAATCGGTGTACGGATTCAAAATTTATCAACCGAAAAGTTATGCACTCAGTACCACCATATGAAACTCTTGATCAAAATTATGTTGTGCTGTGAAAATTTTTGTTTGACGAGATGCAGTATCATATGTGGTGCCGTTGTAATCAGCATCAGAACACCACAAAAATCAGACATCTTGCAGCAAAATCGGTGTACGGGTTCAAATTTTATCAACCGAAAAGTTATGCACTCAGTACCACCATATGAAACTCTTGATCAAAATTATGTTGTGCTGTGAAAATTTTTGTTTGACGAGATGCAGTATCATATGTGGTGCCGTTGTAATCAGCATCAGAACACCACAAAAATCAGACATCTTGCAGCAAAATCGGTGTACGGGTTCAAATTTTATCAACCGAAAAGTTATGCATTCAGTACCGTCATATGAAACGCTTGATCAAAATTATGTTGTACTGTGAAAATTTTTGTTTGACGAGATGCAGTATCATATGTGGTGCCGTTTTAATCAGCATCAGAACACCACAAAAATCAGACATCTTTCAGCAAAATCGGTGTACGGGTTCAAATTTTATCAACCGAAAAGTTATGCATTCAGTACCGTCATATGAAACTCTTGATCAAAATTATGTTGTACTGGGGAAATTTTTATTTGACGAGATGCAGTATCATATGTGGTGCCGTTGTAATCAGCATCCGAACACCACAAAAATCAGACATCTTGCAGCAAAATCGGTGTACGGGTTCAAATTTTATCAACCGAAAAGTTATGCACTCAGTACCGCCATATGAAACTCTTGATCAAAATTATGTTGTACTGTGAAAATTTTTGTTTGACGAGATGCAGTATCATATGTGGTGCCGTTGTAATCAGCATCAGAACACCACAAAAATCAGACATCTTGCAGCAAAATCGGTGTGCGGGTTCAAATTTTATCAACCGAAAAGTTATGCATTCAGTACCGCCATATGAAACTCTTGATCAAAATTATGTTGTACTGTGAAAATTTTTGTTTGACGAGATGCAGTATCATATGTGGTGCCGTTGTAATCAGCATCAGAACACCACAAAAATCAGACATCTTGCAGCAAAATCGGTGTACGGGTTCAAATTTTATCAACCGAAAAGTTATGCATTCAGTACCGCCATATGAAACTCTTGATCAAAATTATGTTGTACTGTGAAAATTTTTGTTTGACGAGATGCAGTATCATATGTGGTGCCGTTGTAATCAGCATCCGAACACCACAAAAATCAGACATCTTGCAGCAAAATCGGTGTACGGGTTCAAATTTTATCAACCGAAAAGTTATGCATTCAGTACCGCCATATGAAACTCTTGATCAAAATTATGTTGTACTGTGAAAATTTTTG
Organism: Ptychoptera contaminata; assembly: GCA_963942525.1. Lineage (NCBI taxonomy): Eukaryota > Metazoa > Arthropoda > Insecta > Diptera > Ptychopteridae > Ptychoptera > Ptychoptera contaminata. The sequence goes on from OZ012640.1 coordinate 1,812,408, forward strand.
TTTGACGAGATGCAGTATCATATGTGGTGCCGTTGTAATCAGCATCCGAACACCACAAAAATCAGACATCTTGCAGCAAAATCGGTGTACGGGTTCAAATTTTATCAACCGAAAAGTTATGCATTCAGTACCGCCATATGAAACTCTTGATCAAAATTATGTTGTACTGTGAAAATTTTTGTTTGATGAGATGCAGTATCATATGTGGTGCCGTTGTAATCAGCATCCGAACACCACAAAAATCAGACATCTTGCAGCAAAATCGGTGTACGGGTTCAAATTTTATCAACCGAAAAGTTATGCACTCAGTACCGCCATATGAAACTCTTGATCAAAATTATGTTGTACTGTGAAAATTTTTGTTTGACGAGATGCAGTATCATATGTGGTGCCGTTGTAATCAGCATCCGAACACCACAAAAATCAGACATCTTGCAGCAAAATCGGTGTACGGGTTCAAATTTTATCAACCGAAAAGTTATGCATTCAGTACCGCCATATGAAACTCTTGATCAAAATTATGTTGTACTGTGAAAATTTTTGTTTGACGAGATGCAGTATCATATGTGGTGCCGTTGTAATCAGCATCAGAACACCACAAAAATCAGACATCTTGCAGCAAAATCGGTGTACGGGTTCAAATTTTATCAACCGAAAAGTTATGCATTCAGTACCGCCATATGAAACTCTTGATCAAAATTATGTTGTACTGTGAAAATTTTTGTTTGACGAGATGCAGTATCATATGTGGTGCCGTTGTAATCAGCATCCGAACACCACAAAAATCAGACATCTTGCAGCAAAATCGGTGTACGGGTTCAAATTTTATCAACCGAAAAGTTATGCATTCAGTACCGCCATATGAAACTCTTGATCAAAATTATGTTGTACTGTGAAAATTTTTGTTTGACGAGATGCAGTATCATATGTGGTGCCGTTGTAATCAGCATCCGAACACCACAAAAATCAGACATCTTGCAGAAAAATCGGTGTACGGGTTCAAATTTTATCAACCGAAAAGTTATGCATTCAGTACCGCCATATGAAACTCTTGATCAAAATTATGTTGTACTGTGAAAATTTTTGTTTGACGAGATGCAGTATCATATGTGGTGCCGTTGTAATCAGCATCAGAACACCACAAAAATCAGACATCTTGCAGCAAAATCGGTGTACGGGTTCAAATTTTATCAACCGAAAAGTTATGCATTCAGTACCGTCATATGAAACTCTTGATCAAAATTATGTTGTACTGTGAAAATTTTTGTTTGACGAGATGCAGTATCATATGTGGTGCCGTTGTAATCAGCATCCGAACACCACAAAAATCAGACATCTTGCAGCAAAATCGGTGTACGGGTTCAAATTTTATCAACCGAAAAGTTATGCACTCAGTACCGCGATATGAAACTCTTGATCAAAATTATGTTGTACTGGGGAAATTTTTATTTGACGAGATGCAGTATCATATGTGGTGCCGTTTTAATCAGCATCCGAACACCACAAAAATCAGACATCTTGCAGCAAAATCGGTGTACGGGTTCAAATTTTATCAACCGAAAAGTTATGCACTCAGTACCGCCATATGAAACTCTTGATCAAAATTATGTTGTACTGTGAAAATTTTTGTTTGACGAGATGCAGTATCATATGTGGTGCCGTTGTAATCAGCATCCGAACACCACAAAAATCAGACATCTTGCAGCAAAATCGGTGTACGGGTTCAAATTTTATCAACCGAAAAGTTATGCATTCAGTACCGCCATATGAAACTCTTGATCAAAATTATGTTGTACTGTGAAAATTTTTGTTTGACGAGATGCAGTATCATATGTGGTGCCGTTGTAATCAGCATCCGAACACCACAAAAATAAGATATCTTGCAGCAAAATCGGTGTACGGGTTCAAATTTTATCAACCGAAAAGTTATGCATTCAGTACCGCCATATGAAACGCTTGATCAAAATTATGTTGTACTGTGAAAATTTTTGTTTGACGACATGCAGTATCATATGTGGTGCCGTTTTAATCAGCATCCGAACACCACAAAAATCAGACATCTTGCAGCAAAATCGGTGTACGGGTTCAAATTTTATCAACCGAAAAGTTATGCATTCAGTACCACCATATGAAACTCTTGATCAAAATTATGTTGTGCTGTGAAAATTTTTGTTTGACGAGATGCAGTATCATATGTGGTGCCGTTGTAATCAGCATCCGAACACCACAAAAATCAGACATCTTGTAGCAAAATCGGTGTACGGGTTCAAATTTTATCAACCGAAAAGTTATGCATTCAGTACCGCCATATGAAACTCTTGATCAAAATTATGTTGTACTGTGAAAATTTTTGTTTGACGAGATGCAGTATCATATGTGGTGCCGTTGTAATCAGCATCCGAACACCACAAAAATCAGACATCTTGCAGCAAAATCGGTGTACGGGTTCAAATTTTATCAACCGAAAAGTTATGCATTCAGTACCGCCATATGAAACTCTTGATCAAAATTATGTTGTACTGTGAAAATTTTTGTTTGACGAGATGCAGTATCATATGTGGTGCCGTTGTAATCAGCATCCGAACACCACAAAAATCAGACATCTTGCAGCAAAATCGGTGTACGGGTTCAAATTTTATCAACCGAAAAGTTATGCATTCAGTACCGCCATATGAAACTCTTGATCAAAATTATGTTGTACTGTGAAAATTTTTGTTTGACGAGATGCAGTATCATATGTGGTGCCGTTGTAATCAGCATCCGAACACCACAAAAATCAGACATCTTGCAGCAAAATCGGTGTACGGGTTCAAATTTTATCAACCGAAAAGTTATGCATTCAGTACCGCCATATGAAACTCTTGATCAAAATTATGTTGTACTGTGAAAATTTTTGTTTGACGAGATGCAGTATCATATGTGGTGCCGTTGTAATCAGCATCCGAACACCACAAAAATCAGACATCTTGCAGCAAAATCGGTGTACGGGTTCAAATTTTATCAACCGAAAAGTTATGCATTCAGTACCGCCATATGAAACTCTTGATCAAAATTATGTTGTACTGTGAAAATTTTTGTTTGACGAGATGCAGTATCATATGTGGTGCCGTTGTAATCAGCATCCGAACACCACAAAAATCAGACATCTTGCAGCAAAATCGGTGTACGGGTTCAAATTTTATCAACCGAAAAGTTATGCATTCAGTACCGCCATATGAAACTCTTGATCAAAATTATGTTGTACTGTGAAAATTTTTGTTTGACGAGATGCAGTATCATATGTGGTGCCGTTGTAATCAGCATCCGAACACCACAAAAATAAGATATCTTGCAGCAAAATCGGTGTACGGGTTCAAATTTTATCAACCGAAAAGTTATGCATTCAGTACCGCCATATGAAACGCTTGATCAAAATTATGTTGTACTGTGAAAATTTTTGTTTGACGAGATGCAGTATCATATGTGGTGCCGTTGTAATCAGCATCCGAACACCACAAAAATCAGACATCTTGCAGCAAAATCGGTGTACGGGTTCAAATTTTATCAACCGAAAAGTTATGCATTCAGTACCGCCATATGAAACTCTTGATCAAAATTATGTTGTACTGTGAAAATTTTTGTTTGACGAGATGCAGTATCATATGTGGTGCCGTTGTAATCAGCATCCGAACACCACAAAAATCAGACATCTTGCAGCAAAATCGGTGTACGGGTTCAAATTTTATCAACCGAAAAGTTATGCATTCAGTACCGCCATATGAAACTCTTGATCAAAATTATGTTGTACTGTGAAAATTTTTGTTTGACGAGATGCAGTATCATATGTGGTGCCGTTGTAATCAGCATCAGAACACCACAAAAATCAGACATCTTGCAGCAAAATCGGTGTACGGGTTCAAATTTTATCAACCGAAAAGTTATGCATTCAGTACCGCCATATGAAACTCTTGATCAAAATTATGTTGTACTGTGAAAATTTTTGTTTGACGAGATGCAGTATCATATGTGGTGCCGTTGTAATCAGCATCCGAACACCACAAAAATCAGACATCTTGCAGCAAAATCGGTGTACGGGTTCAAATTTTATCAACCGAAAAGTTATGCATTCAGTACCGCCATATGAAACTCTTGATCAAAATTATGTTGTACTGTGAAAATTTTTGTTTGACGAGATGCAGTATCATATGTGGTGCCGTTGTAATCAGCATCCGAACACCACAAAAATCAGACATCTTGCAGCAAAATCGGTGTACGGGTTCAAATTTTATCAACCGAAAAGTTATGCATTCAGTACCGCCATATGAAACTCTTGATCAAAATTATGTTGTACTGTGAAAATTTTTGTTTGACGAGATGCAGTATCATATGTGGTGCCGTTGTAATCAGCATCCGAACACCACAAAAATCAGACATCTTGCAGCAAAATCGGTGTACGGGTTCAAATTTTATCAACCGAAAAGTTATGCACTCAGTACCGCGATATGAAACTCTTGATCAAAATTATGTTGTACTGGGGAAATTTTTATTTGACGAGATGCAGTATCATATGTGGTGCCGTTTTAATCAGCATCCGAACACCACAAAAATCAGACATCTTGCAGCAAAATCGGTGTACGGGTTCAAATTTTATCAACCGAAAAGTTATGCACTCAGTACCGCCATATGAAACTCTTGATCAAAATTATGTTGTACTGTGAAAATTTTTGTTTGACGAGATGCAGTATCATATGTGGTGCCGTTGTAATCAGCATCCGAACACCACAAAAATAAGATATCTTGCAGCAAAATCGGTGTACGGGTTCAAATTTTATCAACCGAAAAGTTATGCATTCAGTACCGCCATATGAAACGCTTGATCAAAATTATGTTGTACTGTGAAAATTTTTGTTTGACGAGATGCAGTATCATATGTGGTGCCGTTTTAATCAGCATCCGAACACCACAAAAATCAGACATCTTGCAGCAAAATCGGTGTACGGGTTCAAATTTTATCAACCGAAAAGTTATGCATTCAGTACCACCATATGAAACTCTTGATCAAAATTATGTTGTGCTGTGAAAATTTTTGTTTGACGAGATGCAGTATCATATGTGGTGCCGTTGTAATCAGCATCCGAACACCACAAAAATCAGACATCTTGTAGCAAAATCGGTGTACGGGTTCAAATTTTATCAACCGAAAAGTTATGCATTCAGTACCGCCATATGAAACTCTTGATCAAAATTATGTTGTACTGTGAAAATTTTTGTTTGACGAGATGCAGTATCATATGTGGTGCCGTTGTAATCAGCATCCGAACACCACAAAAATCAGACATCTTGCAGCAAAATCGGTGTACGGGTTCAAATTTTATCAACCGAAAAGTTATGCATTCAGTACCGCCATATGAAACGCATGATCAAAATTATGTTGTGCTGTGAAAATTTTTGTTTGACGAGATGCAGTATCATATGTGGTGCCGTTGTAATCAGCATCCGAACACCACAAAAATCAGACATCTTGTAGCAAAATCGGTGTACGGGTTCAAATTTTATCAACCGAAAAGTTATGCATTCAGTACCGCCATATGAAACTCTTGATCAAAATTATGTTGTACTGTGAAAATTTTTGTTTGACGAGATGCAGTATCATATGTGGTGCCGTTGTAATCAGCATCCGAACACCACAAAAATCAGACATCTTGCAGCAAAATCGGTGTACGGGTTCAAATTTTATCAACCGAAAAGTTATGCATTCAGTACCGCCATATGAAACTCTTTATCAAAATTATGTTGTACTGTGAAAATTTTTGTTTGACGAGATGCAGTATCATATGTGGTGCCGTTGTAATCAGCATCCGAACACCACAAAAATCAGACATCTTGCAGCAAAAACGGTGTACGGGTTCAAATTTTATCAACCGAAAAGTTATGCATTCAGTACCGCCATATGAAACTCTTGATCAAAATTATGTTGTACTGTGAAAATTTTTGTTTGACGAGATGCAGTATCATATGTGGTGCCGTTGTAATCAGCATCCGAACACCACAAAAATCAGACATCTTGCAGCAAAATCGGTGTACGGGTTCAAATTTTATCAACCGAAAAGTTATGCATTCAGTACCGCCATATGAAACTCTTGATCAAAATTATGTTGTACTGTGAAAATTTTTGTTTGACGAGATGCAGTATCATATGTGGTGCCGTTGTAATCAGCATCCGAACACCACAAAAATCAGACATCTTGCAGCAAAATCGGTGTACGGGTTCAAATTTTATCAACCGAAAAGTTATGCATTCAGTACCGTTATATGAAACGCTTGATCAAAATTATGTTGTACTGGGGAAATTTTTATTTGACGAGATGCAGTATCATATGTGGTGCCGTTGTAATCAGCATCCGAACACCACAAAAATCAGACATCTTGCAGCAAAATCGGTGTACGGGTTCAAATTTTATCAACCGAAAAGTTATGCATTCAGTACCGCCATATGAAACTCTTGATCAAAATTATGTTGTACTGTGAAAATTTTTGTTTGACGAGATGCAGTATCATATGTGGTGCCGTTGTAATCAGCATCCGAACACCACAAAAATCAGACATCTTGCAGCAAAATCGGTGTACGGGTTCAAATTTTATCAACCGAAAAGTTATGCATTCAGTACCGTCATATGAAACGCTTGATCAAAATTATGTTGTACTGGGGAAATTTTTATTTGACGAGATGCAGTATCATATGTGGTGCCGTTGTAATCAGCATCCGAACACCACAAAAATCAGACAACTTGCAGCAAAATCGGTGTACGGGTTCAAATTTTATCAACCGAAAAGTTATGCATTCAGTACCGTCATATGAAACGCTTGATCAAAATTATGTTGTACTGGGGAAATTTTTATTTGACGAGATGCAGTATCATATGTGGTGCCGTTGTAATCAGCATCCGAACACCACAAAAATCAGACATCTTGCAGCAAAATCGGTGTACGGGTTCAAATTTTATCAACCGAAAAGTTATGCATTCAGTACCGTCATATGAAACGCATGATCAAAATTATGTTGTATGAAAGTTAACAATATGGAATTTTACACATAATATTTGGCACATTGCCGTACATATTTAATTTTTTTTTATTGTTTTATAAAACAATTACAATGATATTTTTCTATATATAACTTTGACATCAATTATAAAAGATAAAAATTAATGGGAACAAAAATGAATTTAATGATTGTAGAAACGTCGTGCTCCAACATCATCAGTAAAACATTTAAAGCATTTCATTATTTCATCCAAATGTGAATATTGTTTCATTTGAAAGTCAATCTGTTGTATAATTTTCATTAAACGTAAAACACATAAATTACTGTCAAGCCTTTGACGCTCCTCAAATGATGAATCTGCATCATCACCATTCTTTTCATTTTCACTACTTGACGTCTCATAATCCTCAATGTTTATTTGTTCAACTTCATCAAAATAATCATTTTCATCCTCATCATCAGACGAATTATATTCGACAACTTCACATATTTTCCAATAATCATTAAAACATTTGAATTGTGCTTTTCTAGGTGGTGCATTTATACGAATATTATCATAAAAATGACGTATATAATCCAATGTTTTATCATTCTCAATAACTGCAGTAATCTAAAATAAATATAAAAATTAAAATAAATAATAAATACTGAAAAATTATTGCATCTTACATGTTTTTTATAAAATATAGCAATTGTTTCAGCTAAACGTTTACCATAAAAAGCACATGCTGGTGCTTTTTGTATCAGTATTGAATAAATTGATGGAAATGTAGTGACAATAACTCTTACATTTTTAATCTGTGAATATATGAATATATGAATATATTAAACTAAGGAAAAAACAACAAAAACAAATAACTAACTATTTCCAATTTTTGATCATCAAGTTCAATTGTTTCCTTATTTGTTAAATTACTTGTATCTATATTTTCATAATAAATATCAATAACATCTTTATCAACTGTTGCCTCATATTTTTCCTCTTCCATTTTACATCTCATATAATCATTTGTATATTCTAAATCATAACCACGATTCATTAATAAACGATAAAGTCTTTTTAGTGTACCATCTAATATTATTTTATAAATAAAAATCATATCTTTAATTGTGTTCATTCTTTCAGGTTTTATAACGCGATCAGCTAATAATTCTAATAATAGAGAAAATAATTTTTAATTAAATATAATTAAATAAACTAATAATAATATTAATTATAAATTACGTTTTAGCATAGGATATGTTGCTAAATAATTTAATAATTGTAAACGATCATTATCCAAAAACAGCATATATAAATATGATGCTAATTTCCTTCTAGCTCTTAATGGTGGTTTATAAGAATATATTGATTTCACTTTAAACACCTCAAATGGTTCATTATAATCAATTGTATTACCATTCAATATAAATATAGACTCTTTAAAACATGTATACATTATTTTTGGATATTTTTCTTTTAAACATTCATTCATTATATCCATAGCTGTTAATTGTATAATTGAGTCACTATCAGTAATTAATATAATTATCGAATGTAATAAACGATCAGATAATTTTATATAATCACCAAGTAGAAAATATTCAAAATAGTTAATTGAATGTTGTCGTGTTATTACATTATCAGAGAATAATGTTGTTAAAATTTTATTTTTAAAATTAAGACAGCATTCAAGTTGACTGTTAAAATGTAAAAAAAAAGAAATAAATTAAATATTCAAAAATAATATTAATAAATAATTTATGTACTTTTCTTTAATTGTTAGTAGAGATTGTAATATTGCATGCGTTACTTTTGCATGTTTATATTCGTCATACATACTTTCCATAAATGATGAGTAACGTTTAAATAATTCATGATCAAATATTGTAAAACGTGTTAAAACATGTATTGCTGTGCTAACATTTTCGTGAGCATATTCACAATCCATACCATCAACTAGTAATAAAATAATAAAATTAAAGACAAACCAGAATATTTTTATCTTAAATACTAAAAAGTCAGATAATTCAGACAAATCCATCTCATTCAATAATACAAATGGTTAAGTAATAAAACACATTCAAACATAAACATAAACATAATTTTTAATTTAATTAATTCTAGGTTAATATAATAAAAAAAAACATGTTTCATACATAGATCCAAATTATCATTAACATATTTTAATAATTGTATTAAATAATTAATGATATCCTCGTGAGGAGCCTCTGTTCCTTCCATTACACATATGGAATATAAAAGTAAAAGTGATGTTGTATGTAACGAATAAATCTTTGAATTCAACATATCCATTAATTCTGGTTTCAATTTCTTATAAATAATCTTTGGAAAATATTTAATAATTAATTTAAGAAATGTAAGTAAATAAATGAATAATGAATAATTAAAATTAAAAACTAAATAAGCGCAATAAATTCAAAAGAAATAAAAACTAAATAAGCGCAATGAAATCAAAAGAAATAAAAACTAAATAAGCGTAATGAATTCATAAGAAATAAAAACTAAATGAGCGTAATGAATTCAAAAGAAATAAAAACTAAATCAGCGCAATTAATTAAAAATCTGTATGTGAACTGAAAAAATATTATAAAATTTTTGAACGCAAACAAAATACATTTTTAAAAACTTCCTTAGTGATTCTGATCACAATAGCATTTTGGTTGACACTATCCGTGTTCTTTTTGACAGCTGGTTGCTTTTTCTGCTGGCGCTTCTTTTTCTTCTTTTGTTTTTTAACCTTTTTGCTATTTTTTTTTTTCATTGGTGCGTTGTTACTTCCCGGTGGATTGTTTATATTCTTTACGTTATTATTAGAATCATTTGTTGGGTCCAGTAAATCATCTCTTGCTGGTATATACTCTGGAGTTAAGGGTCTAATATCTAGCAAAACGGTATTATTTTTCGAAATAGACTTAATCACAAAGAATGGCTCAGTACGTCTCAATATATCATAATAAACCGGTAAAAGTGGGGCTGGTACCAGTGTTGTAAACATTTTATACATAGAAATTCTTAATAGTGCGCCTTGAATTTCCATGTTTATATTTACCCAATATTTAGAAACAATGTTATACAATGTTAAAATTTCAACTTCAATAAATGGCTACAGCAAAAGTAATAATTAAATTACAAAATTAAAAGTGTTAAAATAATAATAATAATAATAATTACCGTATTTTCATTTTGCATTAATCTCATCATATAGAAAATAATTCTGCTCGGATTTTCAAGTTGAATTTTTTCTGCTGTAATAGTCAACAAGTATAAAGAAGCCAAATGATTCATTGATCCCAAATGCGATTCATAAGCATTTATTGATGAATGTCTTTAAAAAAATAATAAATTAACGATTACAAATGTATTTTAAAAAATAACTTACGTAACGAAATTCTCATCCACAAATTTCTCCATATACAATTTAAAAATTGAACTACACTTTGATTTACTAAATAAATATATCATTTTATAAGCATAATGGGTCTCTAAAGACATGTTTGGGGTTAAGGGTTTTAAATTTTCTACGATAAATTTATAAAACTAAAAAAAAAAAAAATAAATTTATAATCTCATCCAGTTATTAAAATTATTTACCGTTCTAACGACAGTACTATCATTTCTATCCGAATGCAATAGTATAAAAAACATTAGCAATTCATCTGCTACTTGAGCTTGTAACTCGTTGGAAACAACACCGGCAACCATATAATTAACTTCGCTTTTAGAGAATTTTTCACATTGTGATTTGGAATTGATAAACATGTTGACCATCTACAAAGTAGTTAACATAAATTTGGATAAAGGTAAAATAAATATAAAAAAAAAACACATATACTTCTTGTGTGGAAACGTCAACATCGTAACGGCATGTTATGATATATTTTAAAATTTCAAAAATCTGCTTCACTAATTCACCGTCACCTATACGCAGTCCTCTAATCAGTCCATGTAATAAATGTGGAGCACCATCATTTAGTCGAGATAATTGTACCATGATTTCGTCTAAATCCTTTTTAGGAATTGGTGTTAAAATCTATTATAATAAACAAAACAGTTTTATAATATAGGTTTTTTACACCAACGTTATTATTTACTCACCTTAATGTTACTAAAATGAACATTGAGTATCGCCTGTATTTTAGCTGGTGCACCTTCACAAATGCTATGAAATGTTTCAATTCCTGTTTTACGAGTATTCTCATCATGATCACCTATTAGTTTAAATAAATAAACAAGACATTCTATTTCACGCCTATATGGCACTCCTACAATTTCAATGCCAGGTGGATAATTATGAATGGAGCACATCGACAACATTAAATACTTTATGAATATTATTTTTTCCATTTCCGTACAGGTTGTAACAAAATTTGCAAATACATCTAAGCAATTTGTATTATCGGTCACAATGTAAAGTAATATCTCCAATTTTACACTTAATTTCATAAAAAATTCCAGGTTCAAATCCTATAATATAAAATGTATAAATATATATACTTAATAATAAATTTAAAAAAAAATCACTCACTGTCTTAGTTCTTGATAATACGTAAACTGGAATAACCTTGGACAGTGCATCAATAGTTTTTTCCTTATACAAAACGATAATATAAAATAAAAACTCATCTAAATTATCGAAAACACCAGGGAGATCAATTTCTTCATCAAATGCTAAACCGTTTGGATGTTCAACCTTACGTAAAGTTATTGTACGTACAAATATTTGATATAATAACTCTTTAAATTCACGCTCATTATTTTCGTATTTTTCGCATAATTGTAATATAACATTATAACTGGCACGTACATGTACAAGATCACCTAATTTAAAATTAATAAAATAAGAATTTAAAATTTAATAAATAAATTCATATATATATATATATTTACTTTTAGTATATAAATTCTTGCAAAAAACTAAAATATTTATTACAGATGAATCAATTAAAGTTAAAATTATATTATTATATTCTTTAATATTAAATTTTTCAACAAAAATTTGTACTGCAATTTCAGCATTATTAATACTTTCAGTTAATAATCTTTTTTCCTCCGGTTTAATATTATTATATTTATTTGTTTGTAATTTATATATTAATGATGTATAAACAACAGAAAATGTTTTATCAATTAAATTTGAACATATTAATCCATTTTCACTTGCATTTGGTATAACTAATGACATCAGATAACTAGAGCTAATATTTAATGCGATTATTAATACTTTAACTGTTGGATTACCATGCAAACAAGTGATAATTATATGAAAACATAGACGACACCACTGTTCGGCAGTTATATGAATAATTAAATGTTTCCAATTATTTTCGATTAATGTTTTATTATTAATATTATGAGAATTTTTAATACCCATCATTAATGCTTTTGTATGACGTACAGTCATTTCGATCATTTTCTTATCACGAAATCTTATTAATGATGATTTTTCAACAATATTTTTATAACAATCTTGTGAAACGGATTCCATTTCAATTGAATATAAATCATTAAATTGTTTTAATGTTAATTTATAATCAAGATATTTTTTTCGAAAAAATATAAAATTTGAACATAATGTAGATTTTTTACAACGAAAACTCTCAACATCTTTTTTATCTAAATTATTTTCTTCTTTATTATTTAACATATTTCTTTTTTTTTTGTTTTTTTAATTAATATTTATTTATCACAATTATTTATTATAATATTTTTTTTTTGTTTAACTAAAACTAAAATATTAATTTTGATACTTATTAAAACTATTTTTATAAAATAATAATAATAGTAAAATTTTGTTTATAAACAGAGAGAGCTAAATTAATGCGACTTAATTGTGAGAAAATTTCTATTCAAATGATTTGATTTACCGATAATTCTAGTACAAAACAAACGCAATATGACAATTGTCAGAAATACCATGTGGCTTTTCTTTGAACAAAAAAAAAAAAAAGAAAAAACAAACTGATATAAAAGTCAAGTAGAAAAACATATTTTTTTAATATATAAATGGAAACACCAAGCTATTTTCCAAATTATTATTCAATAAATGATTTATTTGTTACACAGGAGACAATACCATGTTATATATCTGAAGATTATGGAACATTTAGTGATGTAGATTCTACAGAATCTCTAATAAGTAAAAATAATCATAATACATTGACTAAAGGTAATATTATAGTTTTATTTATTTAAATTTTTATCTTTAATTTTTATGGAAATATTACAGATTCTAGAAGTTCTAATCTATCAAATGACACCGGTAAGTTTAAAGTCAGTCATTTAGATACTAATCATTATTAAAATTGTTAATTTTTTTTTTTTTGACAGATTTATCAGGAAATACAGTATTACAGGCAAGATCAAGAAATTCCGTAACAACTAGTTATGAGATAAATAGCACAAGAACGGCTATAGGTTACAAGATTTATTTTTCGTTAGTTTTTCCTGATTGATTTTTATTGAATATTATTAACAAATTCTTTAGATAATTCTTCTACGAATGTGAGTGGACCTACTTTAATACATGATAACCAAATGGATAGACGACCAACTGCTGTCATGTCAGGTAAACGTCATGAAATTATTGATTATCCACTCTGGAGTCTCTTGTATAAAAATAATTCAATTCCATCAAATAAGTAAAAACAAATTAAAAAAAAATTATTATTTATTTAAATTATTTTTTAATTGTTTATCATTTCTTATGCTTAGTGTTCTTGCCTCACATATTTATAAGGATAGTTTAAAAGAAATATGTGATGCGGACGCAAATCCTATTAATTTATGTAAAATCAATACACATTTTTATGAATTGGGTAGATATATAATCGGATGTGGAAAACAAGAAAATATTAAAGAGATTATAACAGGGGTAAGACAATATTTGTCAATTATATTTATAATTAAATATTTATTAAAAAATAAAATTTCAGACATGTCGACAACGTTTAAAAACATTAAAAAATATTTGCTATGAAAGTGGTGTTCAATTGACTGGTAACGATATGAAAAAGGAATATTCAGAGAAATTATTATTTCAGTCTGGATGTAAAACAATACAAACGGTTTATAAATACATTTTTCTTTTATATTTTATTTGAATTAAAATTTAATTAAAATAAAAAAATCTATTAAAAGTTTTCAGAATGGTTACTTGATAGGCCATCGGGTATTGAGACCTCATCAATGGTTAGTAATCATAAAAAACGTAAACGCGAAAAGGATATAACATTGATAAATACAAAAAAGCGTACAAATGAATAAGAAAATTTTAATTTTAATTATATTTTCGGCCATTTTTAAATTATTTTCATGATTTTTTTAACATTTTCTTTACAAACATTCTAATTTTAAGAATAATTATTGTCTTTACACAACATAATCAGTTTTTTTCATTAAAGTATTTTGTTTATTTAAAAAAAAAAAAAACAAATTGTTTAATTTATGTAAAATTTTCTTATTTTGTCGATTAGAAATGCGTAAGGTGTGTGTTGATTTGACAACCAAAAAAAAAAAAAAACATGTGCTCTATTTAATGGGAATATATATTTAAATAATTTTTAATTGGGATTTTAGTAACATTTATTCATTATTTATGCAATAATCTACATTTAATTTCCTCTCTTTATTATTTTCTCTGTAAATTAATCTTTAATTACTTGATTGTAAAAAAAAAAATTAATGACCACCGTCGTTGGTTGCGTCACGTTTGAAATCTAATTGTTCATCTTTGGTATGAGGCCAGAATGTTGGTTTGTTAATTGGATCTAAGGCCTCCTCAGGGAAGGCTTCACGATAGTCTTCCATTGTCATTTGCTCGTACGGCAACAATGATTCCAAATGTTTGACGTTTGATTTATATTCTGTGATGCGATTATTCGAACCCTGGACAATTAAAAATTAAATGTTATCAAAGTGAAGATAAATGGAAAAATCTCTTAAATGTGACACACTACCTGAACATATTCACTTATTTCCTTTTGGACTTGTTTTCCCTGAGCTTCGATTTGTGATGTAACATTATCCGCTGGATATGGCACCTTCACTTGTTCGTATTGTTTCTGGAAATTATCGACAAGACCAGCAATTGCGATACGTTTCTTATAAAAACTCCAATCGATCTTTGGCGGTGATTCAGGATTCGCTAAAACTCTTTTCGTTTGATTATGTAACAAATAAAAAAAAAAAAAGAAGAAAAATTTTATTTTGACATTTCACTAATTTGAATGAATGCACAGCACAGTGTTTTTCAGGCGATAATCACATCACTTGAAATGGTTTTCTTATTTTCATTTACCTACGTAAGTATTTATCACTTTTCGATTTAAATAGGAAAAAACTCTTCTCCTGATTTGCTGGTACACGTTCTGCAATCGCAGGCCAATTTATATTGGATTTAACAATGCGACGTGCTGCCATTTCGAAAAATACCTTTAAATTTTTAAAAATGAATTTTATTTTAATCGATAATTTTGTTTAAAAGAAAAACTCCAAAAATAAAAAAAAACACTTGATTAATTAATTTTCATTGAATTTTTCATACCTTAGATTGAACAAAAACTTTGTCTGACACAAAATTAAAGTGGATTTTTTTTTTTACGGTTTTATGTAATAACCAGTGACGGTGTGTTCACTGTGTCTTTCTAACTATAACAATATTTTTATAGTTATAATAAAAATTAAAAATTATTATAGTGAATTAAAGTTATTATGGTGAATAAATGTCATGTGTATTTGATATATTCTAACTTACATTATGGTGAAAATTTATTATTTATGGTACTAAAGTTTGTATCTTTACTATAATTTATATACTTAAATATTAATAAAGTTCTAAGTGATAAACAGTAAACGGTAAATATAATTTTAATTTTAAAAAATAATAATTATAATTTAAAGATAATTAATTAATTAATTATAAATAAATAAGTATAAATTTATATTAAAAACTAAATTAGTAAAATTTTTTGTTTTTTTTTTTTATTAAAGTTAAGCAACACAAGTGAAGACACAATCCTAATGTCAAATGTCGCTATTGTCGCCATAAGTGTTTCGCGTGTTTTGTTTTGTTTTAAAAGTTTTAAAACTTTTTTCGAAGCAAAGTTTTTGTTAAAATTTGTTTTCGTTTTTTTTTTGCGTTTTACATAAATAAAATAATTTGCAAAAAGTAGAAAAAACTAGTTAAAAAAAAATAATAATAAAACGCAATCATATTAATGGTTAGATAGTTTTTCGCTGTATTTTTTACGCTACGATTAAGAGCATTTAAGAGCAAAACCAAAGTAAAAAGCACACTAAACAGGTTTTGGTATTTTACCTTTTTTTTTTGTGGCAAACTTTAAAAACAGAAAAAATAAAAAGCACAAAGCAGCTAACGGTGGGGAGATATAAACAGTTATTAATATTACCTTCTTTTTGCTTTTTTTGCTTTCTTGTATTGTATTTCTTTTGGTTTTTATCCCACTTTAATGAATTTAAGTTTCATTTAACTTGTTGCCACTCTACCGTTGTTTTTTGAATTTCACCTAAATCTCTGTTATTCGATTTGGTTGCTGTTGCTGTTGTTGTGCAGAAATGTATGTTTTCTTATGTTTTTTTTTTCATTTAACCACATTGGTGATTTAAAAAAAAAGCATGTTTTGCGTCAGTAAATGCGCTTAAAATGCTTAAATGGCTTAAGACAGTTACAATCATAGATTGAGAATTAAGTAAACTTGAGTAAATTCCAGTAAATTAGCAGCAACGGTAGCAACAGCAACAGCAAAAAAATTAAATTTAATTTAATAAAAAAGTAAAAAATAATAATTTTTGTTTTGTTTTTTATTTTTTTTTTTGGCTTTTCTCAGTTACAAAGTTAACGCTGAACGTGAACAGTGATTTTGTGTTTTTGTTTTTGATTTTGTTTTTGGTTATTTTTTTAAAACTTTTAACCGTTTTAATCAGCAAGTTTGATTTGTTTTGAATAAAGAAAACCATTTTTTTTTTTTATTATTATTTAACGGTGAATTTTGTGCATTTGTGTCCTGCAAAAAATGGAAAAAAAAAAACAAAATTGAAAATTTATTTATTTATTTATTGTTTTTTTTTTTTTTTTTTTTTTTTTTGCAAACGAAATAACAGTACAATAGAGAAAAACAAAGAAAGAAAAACGATATTTCGATTTGAAAAATTATGTGAGCCTCTTCTGTGCTTTTTTGAGCCTTTTTAAAGTTTTCGTTGAGCTTTTTAAAGCGTTCTTTTAGCTTTTTCGGAGCATTTTCGAACTTTTTTGTTTTGAGCTTTTTTTGAGCTTTTTTTTAACTTAAAATCGTTTTTTGTTTTTTTTTTTAATTTAAATTTTAATTATTTTCATTTAAATTTAATTCAAAATCTCAGCTAAATAACTGTAATAATACACAAAATTGATTTTTAAAAACTTTCTAAATTAGTTTTCTGCACTAAAACAAAAAAAAAAAAAAAAAAAAAAACTCGTAAAATAAAAATAATTACTGTATAAGACGGAAAAATATGTAGATAAATTAATTTTCTACACGAGAAATAAATAAATAAATAAATTTTTATTCTTTTTTTCATTCAATTAAGTGTGTCTTGTGTGCTTTTTTTGAATTTTAATTTTAATTTTATTCTTTCTTTTGCTTCGTTAAGTAGTAAAAAAAAAAAAAAAAAATCACCTGAAAAGTTTTTTTGTTTTTTTTTGTTTTTTTTTTTATTTGTGAATCCATTTCACCTGATTAATGCTGAAAAAATGCTACAACCAAGGGTTGTAGACAGTGACATAAAAATTAATAAAAAATGTATAATTAATAAAATAAAAATTAATAATAATAATAAAATTTATGTGAATAAAAATATAAAAATGTCGAAAAATAATTTAATGAATAAAAAAACGAAACGAATCGATGGAAAATATATTAAAAAAAATAATTTTTTTATAATAAAAAATTATTCAAATTTTAATTTAAATGAAATTCTTCTATTCGCATTTATATTTCTTATAACATGTGTTGCTGGACAATATACAGGTAAATTTATGTTTTTTTATTTATTTTTATTTTTTCCAGCTTTGACAGTGTCACATTTTTTTGGTTTGATTTGCTCTTTCTGTTCAACTCTGATCACATTTATACGTTTGAAAAAATATTAACAACGGAAAAAACCTTGAATTGTGAATAGTTTTTTTTTTTTTTGGGTTTTCTTTCTAATTTTTTTTTTACACTAATAGAACTGCACTTTCTTGTAAATAGACCAAAATAGTTCAAGGCATAACATGTGTAGAAGAAAATCTACTCTAATTGATTTGTTTATAGGAATTTTCTCAAATTTGTTTTCCATGTGAATTACGATTTTTTGTTGATGAGAAGAAAATCAAATAACACAGATTTAAGGTGTGCCAATTGTCTTATTTGTCTTGTTTTTTTTTGGTTACATTAATCATTTGACATTTACTTTGGATTGGAATTTTATTATTATTATTATTATTATTATTCGTCTTCTTCCTTCTTCTATTCATTTCTCATGTGTTTTCTTGTGCTTTTCTTCTGTTACTGTTGTTCGTCGATCAGTAATTTTATTTTAATTTTTGCAACAATTTTAAAGTAAACGTTTAGTGATTTTTTTCGCTCATAGCCAATAATAATAAAAAACAAAACGCTGATTGTTGAAAGCAACATGTAAAACCAATCGTTTTTGTTTTTTCTGTTTTTTCTGTTTTTTTTTTGAAAGTGATTGCTTAAGAGAAAGTACACACAGGTGATAAAACACGAAAGTGGGAGTAATATCTATCTGCCTGTTAATGATGAAATATTTGGGATAAAATTTTATAATTTTTCCATTCGAAATTCATATAAAATATAATCTGATAATTTGATAAAGCAAAAAAAAAAAAGAAGAGAATTATGATAACGCATGGAATTTGATAAAATATTTCCAGCATAAACAGTTTTATTATATATTTTTATATGTTTTCCTTCTTAATTAATTGAATGGATGGTGTGTAATCGAATCGCGACATAATATAACATTAAAAAAAAAAAAAAAACAAAAAAAAAAAATTTTGAATTTTGAGTTTTGTTGCATGAAAAAAAAAGAAATTTTTTTTTTTTTTTTGCTATTTAACAATCTGGAGTCTGCACAACTCGTTATTCAATTTTTATTAAGCAAAAAAAAAAAAAAAAAAATATTTTAATCCTAAAGATTTGTATGCGTGTGTGTGTGTGTGTGTGTGTGCGTGTGTCCTTTTGACTTTAGTCATTGCTGTTGTTGTTATTTTGCTTTCTCTCACCATCATCATCGTCATCATCATCAATCGAAGATGAACTTTTAATTAGAAAATAAACTGCTGATGGTACTGCTGCTGCTGTTGTTGCTAAGGCTGATACTGTTGCTGATGTAGATGCTGATGCTGATGCTGCTTCTGTTGTTGTTCCTAATGCTGCTATTGATGATAATTTTCTTTACTTTTAAATACATTTAAATCGTTACCAGGTGAAAAGATTAGCAAGAAAAAAATTCACAAATTCTAAATTATCTAGAGAATAACAACTAGAGAAACAATAAAAGATGAAAAAAAATAATTATTAATAAAATTCAATTCAGTAAATAAAGCGGTAAAAGAAATGAAAAAAAATAATCATAATCATACACACAAACACACACACACACACACACATTAAATACCAGCATACCAATAACGTTAAAAAAAAATAAAAGAAACGAAACGAAACAAAATGAAAGAAGAAAAAATAATAATAAAAATTATAAATGAATGAAGAATTAAAAAAAAATACGACAAAATTCAGGTCAAATCAAAGAAACCAGTCGGAAAACAAAAACAAAAACGAAGAATAATAATAAGAAGAAGAAGAAGAAGAAGAAGAAAAATGTTGAGAAATTTTAAAGTAAATAATAATTAACTTGGACTAACAGAAATGTCTTGTATTTGTACAAAATAAGTAAGTTATAAGTGATAATTTGGAAAAGAAATGACGACAAAAAAAAAAAAATAATTATTAAATTCGGGTTCGTCGCTTATTTCAAATTGAAAGTCAAGTCTTTTGTATGGTTTTTCTTCTTCTTCTACTTCTTCTGTGGTTTTTTTTTTTTTTTTTTTTTTATTCACATTAAAATACAAAGTAAATAAATTGCGAACCTAATTATTTTGTGTTCTAATTAAGTTTTTTTTGAAGCTTTTTGTGTAATTTTTTGAAGCTTTTTTCAGTTTTTTTTTTTTTTTTTTTGGTTGTTTATTCACCATGATTGGCTGAACAAACATTTCTTTATATATTTCATTGTGCTGAGCACAATATTTATTTCATTTAATTTTCATTAATTTTTGAGAATAGCATACGGACAGATTTTTTTAATTATTTTTTAATAATTTTTTTTGATTGTTCGACTGAGATACGAAATGGATACGAAAATAACGCATAGCAACGCAAGCAAGCACACATTTCTACAAGACAATTAAAAATGCGTTTTTTTAATTTATTTACTTAAAAGTGTTATCAACGAAAAGAACTTTTCTCTTATTGCTGTCTTATTGTCGTCTTATCGCTGTCTTATTGTCATCTTATTGTCTTCTTATTGTCTTCTTATTGTCGTCTTATTGCTGTTTTTTTTTTTTTTACCATTTTTTGTTCCTTTTTAATTAGAAAATGACTAGCGAAGAAGATAAAGATAAAGAAACGACAATGAAATTTGATTTTTCTGTTGACATAATTCTGTTCATTTATTGTTTTTTTTTTTTTTCTGTTTTGGTCTTTATAAATTATTATTCAATGTAGTGTTCTCCTATAGCGAATAAATAAATAAAATTACTATTAATATTATTATTATTATTATTTTAACATTTCAATTCACGTAATATATTTTGACATTTTAATAAAAATGTTTTATTTATTACGTAAATTTGGCATAATTATTTAATTCATTATATATATATATATATATATTAAAATATATTTCATTTATTTATCATAAGTCTCAATATTAAAATGTTAATTAAGCAAAAAAGACATAATCATAAAAAAAAGAAACATTAAAAGTAAACTCATGGTCAATAATATGATTAGATAATTTTATAGAAAATTTTTATTTATTTATTTATTTTTTTGTGTTTTAATTCAAAACCAGAAAACAACAGTAATTAAATGTAAGAATGAAGTTATTTTTTTGCTTTTTGTCAGTTCAACATCAAAATCAAAATCAAGATTAGAAATTTTCTTTCGTTATTGGTTTTAATTGCGTTAATTTTTCTGCATTTCTACTAATTATTATGAAATTATTGGCTTAGTGTATATATATTTTGAATTGATTGATTTATTTATTATTATTATTATTATTATTATTATGATTTATTCTCCTTTTTTAAATATTAAATAAATTATTATATTGCTTGATATGACATAAATAACAATGAAACAAAAAAACATTTAAAAATGAAATATTAGTGAAATATAAGTGAAACATTATTGAAACATTATTGAAATATTAGTGAAACATTATTGAAACAATATTTAACATTTTATGTAGTTTTATGTCTTTTGATTATTTTTCACTGTTTTTCACACTTTGGATCCGGGAGACTAGACCTTGTCGGTTTGTGAATGTCGGTGCGACTAGAACATGTATTTTTGTTTTCTGATGTTTAATGATAGGTTTTTTTGCCGTTAGATTATAATAAACTTTTCTTTATTGATTTTCAATTGGTTTTTTAATTGTAACGAGAAATGCAGTTGAACTTTACATTAGTTTTTGTTTGGTACAGGTACACTGCATAACAGTTTTTTTTTTAAATATCTTTGAGAAATTATAAATATTTAATAGATTATTTTATTCCCTTTACTATAAAAGACACTGAATTTCTTATTTGATATTTTATGCTATACGAATTTCTTGCAAAAAAAGCCCTAAGTAACGGCACAAGCGTTAAAAAAAAGACCCAGATCGCAAGTGTTAATAAAAGTTTTCTATCTGTATGTACTTTGATATTTTTCGAGTAAATAAATGTATAATCAAGTACATAAATATATGTAAATAAATCAATAAGAATGCAAAAAATTTACAAAATATGTATAAAGAAACATTTAGTATGTTTTTGAATTCATAAAAATAAAAAACGAAAAATAATTGTAATTTTTTATTACATTTAAATATGTTTTAAGGTCGTAATTTTTTTTTGTTTTTTGGTGTTTTGTATTTTTGATGTTTATCAAATTATTATTTGTATGTTGAGTAACTGTTTTTCACTTGTTCTTCTTCTTCTTTTTCTGTTTTATAAAATTTATTTTATAGTAATTTTTTTTTTTTTTTTGCAATTTAAAGTTAAAGAATAAGAAAAATATATTTACACCTTCGTTTTAGCATTTAATAGATTTTGTTCTAATGAATTGATAGCTGAATCGATGTGGACATTTATTTATTATGACAATTCGCTATGGCAATCCCTAATAACACACCATTCAATCCTTCCGCAATAACTCATAATACATCATGCAATCCTTCAGCAGTTTACTATGACAATCCTTCCGCAATTCCCTATGGCAATCCCTAATAACACACCATGTAATCGTTCCGCAATCCCTCATAACACATCATGCAATCCTTCAGCAGTTTACTATGGCAATCCTTCCGCAATTCCCTATGGCAATCCCTCATAACACACCATGCAATCCTTCCGCAATAACTCATAACACATCATGCAATCCTTCAGCAGTTCACTATGGCAATCCTTCCGCAATTCGCTATTCCTAATTTAAAATAATAATAATAATTTACCTTAAGTGTTCACTTAGGCTTGGTATTTTTTTTTTATTATTTTGGCCAAGAATTAAAATAAGAAATAATTAAAATAATAATAATACTGATCTACGTGGACTAGTTTTAGTTTTTTAGCTTTTTTTTAGTTTGTTTTTGGTGTTTATGTATTGTGAGCATAAAAACCTGTATAACCAGATTTTTGTTTTATTTTAATTAATCGTCGAATTAATATATACATAATATAAAATGCGTTTTATACCGCTACATTATTATGTTCATAGTTTATTTGCGATTGTCGTCTGTTTGTTTGTGTATTAAATATAAACATTTTCTCTTTATAGATTTTTTTTTAACAAATTAACATTGGTACTTGGACATATTTTTTTATTCTTGTTTATTATTATTTTATGCGAAAAAATAATCAACACACTTTAGATAGAAACAGAAACATTGTCGTATAGAGGAGTCCATGAGTATGTGACAATCACATACAGAAGAATAACCATACCATAAAAATATACCTTAAAGAATATACAAATAAAAATAAATAGCAAATTATGTGTGTAAAAATTGTTTGACCTAAAGAATTTATTTTTAACGGGAAATAAACTAAAACGTGGCTATTCAATGTGTGTTACTTAATTTTTTATTTTTATTTTTCTATCTTTGGTGAACGAAACACCATATTTTTCTGTTGTTGTCGGTTACTGTTGTTTGTTGTGTTACTAGCATAATTTATGTATTTAATTATATTCAATTGTCACATTTAATAATCAAAGAAAGAATTTATTTATTTATTTATTTATTATTTACTTAACTAGATAGAAGTAAAAAAAAAGTCTCTATGAAATAAAATAATGAAACATATCTATGAAACAGATGTGAAACATAACTATGAAACAGATATGAAATATAACTATTTAACATAAACATTATTATTATTATTATTATAAAAATCATTGACTATTTAATTGTTTATTACAAAAAAAAAAAAAAAATTAAACGTTTTAATATACATAATTATTAAATTTTTCTGCTTTAATAATTTTTCTAATATTTTTATTTGTTAACGAAGAAAACGACAAACACGCTGTTACGGTTAGTCAAGTGTATAAATATTTCATTTAAATTTTTTCCTTTCATTTTTTCTTATTTAATTTATTTATAAGAAATACAAAATAAAAATTATTATTATTAATTATCAACAATTATGATAAAAATAAAAAAAAAATACTATTTTATTATTTAAGATAATTCGAAAATTCTGTGTGTATGTTTTTTTATTTTTCTGTTTCTGTATCTATTTCTGTATCTATTTCCTGTATCTATTTCAATTACTGTTTCAATTTTCTGTTTTTAATTTCTGTTTCAATTTTCTGTTTCTGTTTCTGTTTCACGCATCAATTTAATTAGACAAAAATTAATTCATTTCAATAGAAGAAACAATAAAATTTATAGCAACAATATAATTATTTTACCTTGATGATGATATTATTAAAATTATTATAATTTTCTATTTATTTAAGCAATATAAGAATAATTATTTCACTTACAAAACAAAAAAGCAACTAATTATCTTGATTTGTAATAATTTTTTTTTTTTGTATATTTTTATGTATTTTTTATTAAAGAATTAATCTAAATAAATAAATTATAAGATCCGTTAAGTTGTTAATTTGAAGAAAATCATCTTAAACACAAAAAAAATGATCAAACTAACAAATTTTATTGTATTTTTCGTTTGATTTGTTACCTGTGATTCGGCTGTAATTTAAGACGACAATAATAAATATATAAATATATTAAAATGATTAAATAGAACATTTGTTAAGCATATAATGCCATTTTTATTATTATTATTATTATTATTATTATTATTTAATTTTATTCAAACAATTCAATAACACATAAAATTAAAATAAATTTAGCCTTTATCGTTTATAATTAACATTTATGTGTAGGCTAATTTATGTTATTTTATTCAAAGTTTCTTTTGTCACCATAATTTTATATATATATATATTCTCGTTTTCTTTTTCAATTTTAATTTCCTTATTATATGTACATAGTTATGTCACATATTGCCCTTATGTCACATTTATTTAAATAAAATTATATTTCTATGTGAATCTATGTTGATGAAATTTTTTCGATGAAAATGCATAATTATGCTGTTGATTTTTATTTATTTTTTTTGACTTTATTGTCTTTACAATCTATTCATTCAATTTTCACATTATGCCATAATCATTTCACATGTTATGTAAGTAAAATATTAAAAATAGAAATGTTTATTTAATTAAATTTAGTGTGTCGCGATGATCATATTGCAACAGTATTTTGTCTTTTACTATTTTTTGTAAAAGAAAATAAATTTTATGAATTTTAATTTTACGCTGTACCTGCTGTTGTTTAGTGAGACAATTTTCTATTAAATAATTATTATAATTAATTATTTAATTGATTTAATTGTATAGTAAAATAGCAGTGATGGCAAACCTTTGTTGGGAATTAGATCATTGGATCATAGAATTGGTTAATTTATTATTTTAATTTGACTAGCACATGAGTTACAAAATCCAATCAAATTCATTATTAATTAACTTATTTTTGTTGAAATATTTTTAAAAAATTCATTGAAGAAAACAGTTTTTCATACATAGAATATGTAGACCAGAATATCGTTAACAGAGTTATATGCTATGGTTTTTTCATTAATAGTAAAATTATTTGTTAAGAATAGCCATACGTTTAACACCTTCAGACCTGAATTAATTGTAGTTTTATAGTTTTTAGACAATATGCTCTATGCCAAATTTCAAGTAATTTCGAGCAGCCGTTTATAAGTAATAAAATGTACTGGATAATAACGATTAATATTTAAATTTTTACAATGTGTAAACACCTAAAAATACATGTACAGTATACTGTACATCAGGTCCAAAGCAGTTAATATTATATTTTAGTGTCAAATTATTATTATCTGCAAATTACTTTTAAGTTTAGGTCATTTAAAAAAGTCTGCACGAAATACCAGTGTATGATCCACGGTTAATAGGTTCACCATCACTGTTTTAATAAGATGATCAAATTTGTACTATATACTTTTAAACAGTATTTATATATAAAAAAACTATAGTTCTTATTTGATCATACAATATATATTAATTACCTTTTAATTTATCTAAAACGGAAGATCTACTTTAAATATTTTCTTATCGAATTTCATTTTTAGAGAAAAATTTTTCACATAATATAAAATTATATATAAAAAAAAAAACAATTACTATTATTTATTTCCCATAATAATAATAGAAAAAGTAATATTTCTGCACTTATTTTTTACTATTTTCTTATGGGACAAAAATTTTTGTACGTTTTTTTTTTGTATTTTCTTAAATAATAAAAAATAAATTAAAATTAAGACAAAAAAAAAAAAAAGCCTGTGTTTCGTTGATTACTTTTGAAATTTTTTGTAATAAAATTTATTTATTTTTTATTGAAGAAATTTAATCCGTACAAAACCGGGCGATACGATTAATAAATAATCCTGAAATCACAGATAAATTAGGCTCGCTTAAACATCGTCGGGACGTAGCGGATCTCACTATTTTTTTATAAATATAGTTACGGACATTGTTCAAAAGTGGTCTCCGAAATAATGCCTTCGCACGAAAAAACGTGTACGGGAAACAAGGACTGGTATTGTCACCCACGGTCGAGCGGTTACCTTAAGTACGGTAAGAACATCGAAGTTCCAAAACGATTTCTTTACTCGTACAGCAAAGAAATGAAACGCCTTACCAGCGTGTGCGTTTCCAAATCAATTTAATATTGAATCCTTTAAAACCAATGTCCACAAACATCGTACATCCCATCCTATAAATTGACATGCTAGCTCAAAGCTATTCACAGGACGATTTCACGTCGTAATTCCTAAACATGTCAATTTCTTTATAAAAAAAAAACTCATTGCTCATAACTAATCGATGAGCAAAAATATTTTTTAATTTAATAAGCCGGATATTCCGGTTTTGGTGTGTCGTCTACTTCTACTTCTTCTTCCTTAGACAAAAATAAAATTATATTTGATTTGACCATCACTTATTCTCGTTTGACCTTTTATAGTAGTTATTCTTGTTTATTACTAATCATCGTATAATCATAATCATCGCAATAAATAAATAAATGCTTTGTTGGCTTTGTTTTGGTTAATTTTTATGGCTTAGTTTATGTAAATAAGTATGACAATAAGTATATGGGGGGCACAAGCAGTTTTATTTATTTATTTATTTTTTTTTTTGTGTGTTTGTGTATATTTTTCTACCTTGTTATTGTCGTTGGTCATCATAAATTTTAATTTTCCTCTTCTTCTTCTTCTTCTTCTTTTTTTTTCGTTGTTTTCTTATAAATAAATCGTATAATAAAGAAATCCGCATTCCATATTTTCTGTGTCTTGTTTTTTTTTTTTTTTTAATGGTTTTCTTTGCTTCTTTATGGTTTGGTTTGGTTTTCTTCTTCTTCTTCTTCTTCTTTTTATACAAAATTACCAATTAAGTCATTTTTCTTTTTATTACTTAAACTTGTTTTTCTTATTGCACATTATCATTTCGTTATGAATTTCATGTTTCATTATGTATTTCATGTTTCATTGTGTATTTCATATTTCATTATGTATTTCATTTTAACAAACTGAAACAAAATTAAATTCATTTTTTTGTTTTTAAGAAATTATAAGTATAATAGGCCTCGTTATAATAGGAGAACAGTTGTACATTTTTTTTTTTTGTTTTAGCATCAAAAAAGATAAAAATAAGCGACATGCTATGCGCAAAATTAAATCACTAAAAAATTTGTTCGTTTTTGTTTTTGAGACTAGATTTTGTTCAATTTGAAAAAAAACACGCTCACGACGCTAACACTCACATTGGACATTGACCAGTATAGTTTTCAGTTTTATTGACTGGTTGCCGGGCAGTCAAATTTTGCTAATCGTTGTGTTTTTGTACTGTTTTTTGTTTTTATAGGTTAACAAAAAAATGTTTTTGACTGACAAAATTAGTGTTGCTATTATACGTGGGCAAAGCAGGGTTTATTCTGCTAGAATAAAAATGTACAATTGTACTCCCATTATAACGAGGCCATAAAAAATTTGTTGTCTGTTTTTTTTTTGTATTTTAGGGCAATTCGAATGATCGAATATGATCGTTTGCAAAAAATAAAATCTTTTACCCTTTTTACTTTGCATCACGAGTTAACCCTTTCGACCCTGTAGGAACTATAGTGTCCCAGAGCTGGTTCATAAGTCTCTATCTTTTGTAATTTCAATTATATAGAAGACAAATTAGTCCAATTTCGTTAATTTAGATTTTTTCTATAAAATCCCATTATTCCGATATTTGACATTTCAGTATAAATGTTTGATTTATAAAGTATTTCACGTGGTGTGTCCGCATTTTGTGCAACATTTAGATAAATTAGTGATAAATTAACATAAAATTGTAATTAAAGTGAATTTTTCTAAAAGCCAAATAGCCTAGGTTTGGGAATACAAATATTTTTTGAATTAATTTTTAAACCCTAAATATCATTAAAATTGTTTTATAAACTTATCCTGCATTAGTCGGTACGAAATGGTTCAATCGTCATCCGATGTAACAGTCTAGTTCTGTGTGCCATGCATACGGGATAACTAATTATATGTAAAAACAGCATTCAATTCAATTCATTTTTTCATATTATCTACATATTAAAAATTTATTTTCCTCAAGTATTTAAATAAGAAATACATATTAAAAAAAGTTATCGAATGAAAAAATAATTACACAATTGTATAGGCTAAATGGGTTAATTTGCAAAAAGGCAAAAAGGCAAAATTGTGATCCGTTGATTAATCCGATAATTGACGTACAGATATAATTTAGTAATAAATATAATTACCAAAAATAATTAATTAATTTACAAAATTAATTGGAATTAAGTAAATAAATATATTTTTCAATAATTTGCGGTAATTTTTTTTTTTTTAAGAAACTAAAAAACAGTTTTTATTTTTATTTTTATTTTTTGAATGAAAATTACACTAAAACAATTATTACAAATTAATTATTTTGTATTCGTTTGCTTAATTGAAAATCAATCATTTCTAATCGATTTCATTAAAACTGTTCATCGCTAATAATATTTTTTTTTTTTTTATAACGTTTTTTATGTTTATTTGTTTGTTTTTATATGTTTTTCTCTGTACATTATTTCATATATATGAAAACGTTAATTTTATAAATAACTGTGTAAACCTATTGAATAGTAGAATTATTTTTATTTTTATTCTTTTTAATCTATGGAATAAATATTTGTTTATGATTTTTCCAAATAGAGAAGCAATCTACTTTAGTAATCTGTTATAGAAAAAATATCGTGTAGAATTGGTGACATTTTGTGGTGTTAGGTAATTTGTTAAAAGTTATCATTGTGACAATATTTGAAAAAAGTCAAATACATAATTGTGTTGATGACAATTCACTATAGCAATCCTCTCGCAATCCCTCTTGACACACCATGCAATCACTTCACTTTTTGAAAATGTTGAATACTTAATTATGTTGATGACAATACACTAAAAATTCTATTTCATATCAACCAAACAACGATATTTCATCGTTTATTTATTAAACTTTTAACGATTATCTAACTGATTATCTGTAATCAGTTATATACATTATTAATTGCATAATTTAATTAAATTATGCAAATATTTTAATACAAAAACAAAAAACATAAACATTTAAATGAAAATATCAAAAAATATAATTTTAAAGATTTTTATTACTCTTGTATCATCGATATTATTGTTGCGTGTTGCTACTTTCTTTTTCACTTTTCCTTAAATCTGTCACATTTAATTAGTTTTCTTATATTATTAAATAAATAAATAAATGCAATCAATGCTGCTTTTATTCGACTTTATTTTATGCGATTTTGAAGTTATGCGAGTTTTTCTATACGATTTTTATTCGAGTATTTTGTCCTTTTGATATTTTTTATTTCTGTGGGGATTCCCCGATTTGCATGGTTTTTATTTATTTCTTGTAAAAATAGATACGAGCAATGCTTAATCGTTTTTTGGTCTGTTTGTCGCATTAAGTCGAAATACGTGAAGTTTGCAAAGTTAGTAGCTTCTAAGCTGCTTGCTTTTATGAATGATTCGGAGATTAAAATTTTCAGCTAATGATTTGATTCGTTTTTAATTTTTAAGTCATATTCTGTACTTTAAAAACCGTTTAGCAACGGTTAACGTTTAGCAATCTAACAAATTGATGATTTTATTCGATTTCTTTGGCTATTTCTTTGATTTTATGTAATTTCGATAAACGTGTAACGTATTCCCCTATTCATTAATCGTAAGTCATGTTTTATTTGTGTTTGCTGCGGAACGTGAGAATGAGAATTCACTGTAAATAAATAAACTAAATAAAATTATTAAACAGATTTAACTATTAAGCATTATTAAATAGATTTATTTTAAGCATTACATAATCAATATAAGACAATATGATTATGATATGATTATGATTATGTGCAAAGCAGCAGCAGCAGCAGCAACACCAAAAAAAAATATCTATAAATCTATTTGATTTTTTTTTTAAATTAATTAATTAATTAAATAATTTCATCATTTCTTTTGATTTAAATTAGAAATTTCGTTAAGCTTTTTTTTTTAATAATAATAATCAATAAATAAATAAATATATTTTTAATGATTTTGCTTATGACACACAACGTAACACAAGTGATTTGTAATTTTGCCATCTGTGTGTGTGTGTGTGTGTGTGTGTGTGTCTTTTAACCGCAAAATAATTTATTTCTTAAGTATGTTAATAAGATGCGCTAATAATTTTCTCTTTTTTTTTTTTGTTTATTATTAAATAATCAAAAATATTTTCGACTTTTCGTTGATGCTGGATGATAGAGATGATGCTTGGTGATATTGATGATTATAGAAATTGATATTAGGATGACCTACTGTTAATCACATAATAAAATATTATTAAAATAAAATAAATTAAATTTTTTTTTTGGTTTTTTAAATAACCTATTAAAATAGATTTATATTATAACGGTTATTTAACGATTATTTCTTTCTAAAGTGAGCACGTAATATTTTTTTCAATAAATAAATTCGATTAATTTTTGTTTTTTTCGTTTGTTCTTCTTTTTCTTGTTGCTGTTGTCCTCTATTTTATTTTTATTTTAATAACCGGAAGTATTATTATGAGTTTTTATTAAAAGAAAAAAAAAAAAAAAAAAAATTAAATGTTAAAAGTAAAGCAAAGTGAATAAAAATAAAAATAATAAAAATAGTAGCAACAGCAGTAGCAGTATGAACAGCAAGATCAGCAATATTAAACAGCAACAACAGTACCATATTCGCGATCGTGTATTAAAAAAAAAAAAAAAAACGTTAAATTAAACCGTTACGCAGAGAAACAAAAGAAAAAGAAAGGAAAATATCTGATAGAAAACCTGTATATTGAAATGTTAAATAAAATGAGCCCAAATTACATGTTTACATGGATTACATATTAATATATGTATATGTATTTACATTTAACATAAGTTATAAAAGAATATGATTGTCGTTATTGTGTGGTTGGCTGTTGTTGGTGCTGTTGCTGCTGTTGTTGCTGCTGTTGTTGCTGTTGCTTATGTTTTTTTTTTACGTTGTTTACTTGTTACCACACCTGTGCTATTGCTTATTTTTTTCTTTATAAATTTTTATTATTTAGGAATTTACTTACTTATATGAATGAATGAATGAATATTAATTTAAGCTAATAAGTAGGTTTCTTCTTCTTCTTCTTCTTCGTCTTCTCACTATTACTAGTTGTAGTACATTTTTTTGTATTTAAAGAAAAAAAAAAAAAAAATTATCGGATGATTTCATTATTGACATATTTTTCGTTTTGTATTCTGTTTTTATTTTTGGTTTGTCCGTTCGTTCTGTTTTTTTTTTTTATATTTATTATGATTTTAAGGTAAAAATATATAATGATTTTTATTGTAGATGAATTAAAACGTGTAAACAGTTATTTGGTTTTTCTATTTAATACGAGATTTATCACGTTTATTGTTAATTTTATTTAGATTTTTAACTTCTCGTTTTAATGCATTTTTGTAAATGTTTTAATGTTATCAAATCAATAAAGATATAAAAAAAAAACAATGAAAAAAAAAATAGCACAGGAAAAACACAAGAAAAATATAGGTAAAAATACCTGAATAAACACAGAAAAAATACTTGTAAAATACAGGAAAACACTTGAAAGACAATGGAAAACACAGGAAAAATATCTGACAAATATCTGACAAATATAGGAAAAACGCCTAAAAAACGCTGAAAAAAACACCTGAAAAACACATGAAAAACAAATGAAAAATGCATGAAAAACAAATGAAAAATGCATGAAAAACATAGGAATAAATACCTTTAAAAAAAACACCGAAAAAAACATCTAAAAAAACATCTGAAAAAACATAGGAAGAACACATGAAAAACACAGAAGAAATATAGGAAAAACACCTAAAAAACACTGAAAAAACAGTGAAAAAACGTCTGAAAAACACAAGAGAAACATCTGAAAACAACAGGAAAAACATCTGCTAAACACAGGTAAAACACCTGAAAACCGCCGAAAAACACCTCAGAAACACCTCAGAAACACAGAAAAAACTATATATTTCAAAATTTTAATATGAAAAAAAAACGATTTAAGCGTACGATCAAAACAACAAGCACAATTAATAAACTTGATCATTATTCTTATTATTCTTATTATTTTAATACTTTTTCTTCTTATATTTTTCTATGTACCTGCGTAACAACAGAATGTCCGGAATTAAAAAAAAGAAATGTTAAAAATATTTGACCTAAAAAAACACACACACACACACATTTTTTATATTTATATACCACTTTGTATAGTTTTTATTTATTTATTTATCAATTATCTGGGTGGCAATTACTATTGATCGCATAAATATTTACTTAAACAAATTTTTTTTTAAATTTAGATGAGAAACTAGCGAAAGGTTAACGAAATTTCTTTTCATTTCTTTTTTTTCAATATTTTTTTTGTTTTTTTTTTTATTAATTTAAACAAAATAATAATAAAAATAAGGCTTTCTCCGTTGTCGTATGTTGTTTGTCGTCTTTAAATAAATTTTTTGCGACAAGTACGCGAACTTTAAAAAAGTATTTCAATAAAACTAATTTATATTTACAAGGTCATTAGGCTTATGAAAAAAAAAAAAAAAACAAAAACGTTAATAATAAAGAAATAGATTATCGATGTTTTATCAATTTAAAACCAATAAAAAAAATACCTAAATGCAAAGTAGAAGATCGAGCGAATTACAGAAAAAAAAAAAACAGAAATAAACAAGTAGAAAGAATATAAAATCGTGAAATTTTTTAGCGTGACGTTATTAATATTATTCATGGGAATTATTATTATTTTCTTTTTACAAATTTAAATTTCTTTCTAATTAATGTAATAAACAATAGACAACGGATTTTTAAACAGAAAAAATATTTACTTCGATTTTCTTGGTTCATTTCATTTTTTTCTTTTTCTTACTGTTGTTGTTACTGCTATTGCTTAGCTAAATCACACGATAATAGAATAATTTATTATAATAAAAAATAAAAAAAAATAAAAAAAAAACTAGTAAGAAAATTAATATATATATATATAAACGAATAAAAGTAAATAAGAAATGTTTAAGAAAACTGTTAATTAACAGGTGAGAAATAAAAACGTTTTTTGTATATACATACGTTTAAGCATAATAATATGAGTAAAAGTTTTGTTTAAGTAGTTGGTATAGTAGTTACTGTGACAGAAATAAAAATAAATACTAAAAAAATAATTCAACAAAAAAATAACTTTCACTTTTACATAAATAAAATGAAAAATTATCTGAAATAATATATATACAGTGAATTCTCATTCTCACGTTCCGCATCAAACACAAATAAAACATGACTTACGATTAATGAATAGGGGAATACGTTACACGTTTATCGAAATTACATAAAATCAAAGAAATAGCCAAAGAAATCGAATAAAATCATCAATTTGTTAGATTGCTAAACGTTAACCGTTGCTAAACGGTTTTTAAAGTACAGAATATGACTTAAAAATTAAAAACTAATCAAATCAATAGCTGAAAATTTTAATCTCCGAATCATTTATAAAAGCAAGCAGCTTAGAAGCTACTAACTTTGCAAACTTCACGTATTTCGACTTAATGCGACAGACAGACCAAAAAACGATTAAGCATTGCTCGTATCTATTTTTACAAGAAATAAATAAAAACCATGCAAATCGGGGATTCCCCACAGAAAAAAAAAATATCAAAAGGACAAAATACTCGAATAAAAATCGTATAGAAAAACTCGCATAACTTCAAAATCGCATAAAATAAAGTCGAATAAAAACAGAATTGATTGTATATGTGTACCATGGTACCTTGTAAAGTATTTATGGTTGAACAAGAGTGGCATAAGCTAACAAAAAAAAAACAACTTTCGCTATAGATGTATTCTTGTTAAGCGGATAAATTGTTACTAAAATGCTACAGACAACATGTCATATTTTTGTATTTTTATCGCATTATACAGTTTTTTTTTATGTTAATAATGCTCAGAGGTTTTACTAATAACAAATAACCTTTTTTTTTAATTGAGAATTGACTGATACTTAAAACTTTTAATTATTTACTCTTATTTGACTCTTGTTTGACTCTTATTTGACTCTCGTTCGACTCTCGTTTAACACTTATTTCAGACTTTGTTGATAGAATATTTTAAGCTTAAAAAGCTCCAAAAATAAATAACAAAAAGAAAATTAATAAAAAAATAAAACTAAATGAAAACAATTTATTAAACTTTTAATTAAAAATTTCAACAACATTTATGCAATTTAAGTTTAAAAAATTATATTCAATGGAACCCTGTTACAAACCGGATATAAAAAAAAAAAAAAAATAATAATATTTTTATTTACTTAAAATCTTGTTTATTCATTTTTGTTTTTGCTTCTGTTTTGTCGTTTCATTTTTATTTTTTTTTTTTTTTGTTTTTCTTGATTTAAGAAATAAAATAAAATTTGCTTATAAAAAGCATGTATTGCACAATCGAATTAAAACAGATCCTTTACTTTGTAAATTGTCTACTGTATCGCCGACATTAATATGTAAAATTTTTAAAACTTGTCGTTGCAGCAGTCATGCCATTATAACACAATGTTCTAACTTTCATTTGTTTAAAAGTGCGGCTAACAACAGTCGTATGCGATGCACCGTCATTATAACCCAGACATAAGATGCGATTTTCTTTTAAATAGAAAAATTAACTAAAATTTTACATGTGTCTTATACGTCAAAAGGTCAATACAATATATTTTTCATAAATTTGAGGTATGTCGTAGCATTCGATGCGGGGTGCGTCTTATCATTCGAGGTGCGTCTTATTGTTCGGGATGCGTCTTATCGTTCGGAGTGCGTCTCATCATTCGGGGTACGTCTTATCGTTCGGGGTGCATCTAATACTCCATCTGAAGAAAATTAAAACTAATAAAAAAGATGCTGAGAACGATTAAATGATTGAATAGTTTTTCACAAATATTTTTTTTATAAAAGCAAGTATAGCGCATATTTCGTTTCTTTATAAATTTGTTTTTATTTTTTTTTGGTTTA
Source organism: Ptychoptera contaminata (assembly GCA_963942525.1). Taxonomy (NCBI): domain Eukaryota; kingdom Metazoa; phylum Arthropoda; class Insecta; order Diptera; family Ptychopteridae; genus Ptychoptera; species Ptychoptera contaminata. The sequence goes on from OZ012640.1 coordinate 1,847,951, forward strand.
CATGATTTAAATGTGTTCGCAGTGTGTACATTTTTGAATAACAGCAACGCCCAAAGCAAATATAATTAAAAAAAAAACGCAAAAATAACAAAACGAAGAAATTTTACCAAAGTTAAGCGACAACTTTCTAAATAGACAACATAAATTAACCAGGCAAAAGAGTGAGGTGAATAATGAATTTAATTCATTTACCTTGTTGTGTACCTTGTATACCTTTTTTTTTTTATTAATTTTAAATACATTTTTTTTGAGTTTTTTTTTTTTTATAAATGAATTGCTGTTTATAGTCAGCATACATAGGTCTGCTACTTAGTATCACTTGAAAACACTTGTGTTGCTATTAGACGTCATGTAGATGATAGAATTGTTTGTTTGTTGAATATTTTTCATTCATTATTATTAAATTTTATGACCTTAAAATTGTTTTTATCTCATTAAAAATTTAACTTTTAATTACCGAAATATAATAGACAAGAAATAAATGGTAAAGTGAAAGAATGGTGGAAAAAAGCGTTGAGAAACTTTTTTAGTTTTATTTTTAAATAGGCAACCTACAACGTGACTCTGCACAATGTTATTTCTGTTCTTGATTACATTGTTAAAAAGAAAAAAATTATGCATAATACCTTGGTTATTAATTACGCTGCCACAGCATATACTACAGCTACAGTCAGCAATTTTAAACATATAAAAGTTAAAATAACATTGAAGTGTTAATGGTGTGATTGTGGCTCCACGTCAGGTATTTCAAAAATTTATGAATTTGTGGCGTTAAAATCGGATAAAATCGGACAAAATCGGTCAAAATAAATAGAATCGTTTAGAGTCCTTTTATAAATTTAAAAATAAAATGAAATTAATAGAGTTTGTATGTGATTATCGTATTACTGGTAGTGATACTGGGTGTTGATAGCTGCAGCTCTGGTATGTGGTGTAGCAGCGTAATTATAACGAAAGGACATAATGATGGAACTTAAGAGTTTTTGTCATTTTTATTTTTTTAATCTATAGAAATCTGATGAACAGATTCTGGATTTACTATGTACCTATGTACCATATACTATGTACTACCGTGTACACGATAAAATAGTAAATAATTAATATTTTTCGCTATAAAAACGATAAAAATAAATTTTAACAGATTTTTTTTTTTTAACAATATATTGCAAATTAACATCGCAAAAAAGAAAAACGACAAAGTTAAGCATAAATTTATAAGAAAGAAAAAAAAATATGAATTAAAAATAAAGAAGAAAAACTAAAGAAAAGAAATTGTTTATATTATGTACTTTTATATAAAGTGAAATTTCTTTTCTTTTTCATTTCTTTTCTTTTTCATTTTTTTTTACTTTACTTTAATTTTTTCTTTTATTTATTATTTCATTATTCTTTTAATAATATTATTTGTAAATAATATACTTTTTTTTTTTTGGATATCATCATGTAAATTTGAATTTTATAAATTTATATTTAAATTCTCAGTGCCGTCGCTTGAGTTTGCGAGGCCCAGTGCGAAAACCGTTTGCGTGATCTTTGACTTTATTAGCGTGTAATTTAGTAAACTAACAGTTATAATCAAGAATGATAGAAAATATATATATATATATATATATATATATATAATTATCTATCATTCTTGGGCTACAAAAAAATAATTTAAAATCAAATTCATGAGCGAGATCCCATCAAGTGCGAGATCCAGTGCGATCGCACTTCTATGGTACATAAGATATGCACACATTTGATACATAAGAATTTATTTAGAAATTTATTTAATTTTAGATAATAAATGATGGCAAAAAAAAAAAACTTTATTATTTAATATTTTTTTCATTCAAATTATTATTAATTATAATAATAATAATTAATTTATCATAATTAAATATTTTTTCTTTTATTCTTTTCCAGGTTATAATAATGATGGTATCGATGTACAACCAACACCAGTTTTACATCAGCAAAATGAACAAGGTAATTTAAATAATTTTTATTTTCCAAAAATATATTTCTTTGTAATATATATCTATATACTTATATATATATATATATATATTAATAAATCGGTTAAATATAATTCTCTATAACAAATGGTGTTTTGCGTAATTTAAAAGAAAAAAAAAATACAGAACAAGTGCTAATACAACAATATCTTAAAAAAAAATAATAGTCCTAGGTAATTTTATTCTAAAAACAAGAAAATATTTTCGTATTTTTGTCGTTTAAAAAATCAAATTAAAAATAATTATTATTCAAATATTAATTTAAATTTATCTTTGATATTTTTGGGCATTTTTTCTGTGTTTTTTTTTTCTTTTTTTTTCAGAAATTTTCGTGAATTTTGTATAAATTTAAATTTAATATTGATTTTTTTTTTTTTTTTGTCTACTTAATTTATTCGCAATTTGATTGCCATATTGATTGACGTGTAAATATCGCTTTTTACTATTATTTGTTTTTTTTTTTTTTTTTTTTTTTTTTTAATTATATATTTTATGTAAATTTTTATTTTATTTATTTTTTTTTTTTGTTGTTTTTTAATGTAAATAATTTTTTTTTTCTCTTTTTTTTTTTCTTTTTTTGTCTATTTATTTGATTTCCACTATTTCTACTATCTACTACTACTTCAACTACTACTACTACTACTACTACTTCAACTACTAATTACTCTACTACTTTACTACTACCTCTTATAATTATTCTTCAATATAAAATTTATTGCGCAACTAAATTCAACTTTAAAAAAAAAATAATGAAAATTAAATAAAAATCAAAAACTCCCCTAAAAAATCAACCCATCAACCAAAATTATTGTAATTAATTAATAAAACAAAAAATAAAACAAAAAACAAAAAATTAAATACTCATAAATCACCATTGTGGGAATCCCCGTCAAATAAAATAAAATCATAATAGATGTAACAACTGTACTATTGGTGGATAATAATGGTGGATCACATGGTCGATTTTTAAATTTAAAACCAGATGTTGGTATTTTAACATCAACAGCACGTACATTCATTCAAGAAGGTGTTACAACAGAATATGCAACCCAAGTACTTGGTACAACATTAGATCATGGTCGTTTATATGCACAACTATTAACAAAATCATCACGTGTATTATATGAGGGTGAACGTTTTAATAATGGTGGTGCGGGTGGTAATATTGGTGCAACATCTGTTATTGGTAATGATAATATAAATGTGAATTTACCAACAAAAGCATATTATCGTGATAATGAGATAAATCAACGTAATTGGCGAAATTATGATAATGAGGTTGCTGGTGATCAACCAGCATCTGCTAATGTTTTTATTAAAAATACTGATGACATTGCATTTTTGGTGTTCCCTACAAAAATTCCATTGTCTGGTAATCGAGCAGATGAAGAGTATCGGTACAAGGATCGACGTGAAAAAGATGTTGTCATTGCCCATCATATAAAAGCAAAGACTTTGCCACAAAATCAAGAAGGAAATCGCAATATTGTTCACGAATCATTTAGTATTTCACAAAGCAGCAGCAGTAGTGACAGTGAGGCCAATAATAATATACAAAATTTAAAACAAAATGCAAGGACAAGCAAGGATATTAACTTTGGTGATCAGATACAGTTTGTAAAAGCGAATAAGGTACGTCCAGCTGATAATTTGCCAACATTTACTGTTAAAAATGAATTTGCACCAAGTGGATTTTCTGTCAATGACATGAAATTGGAGCGACAACCCGATAATTATTTCAGTGTACAATCAGAACAACGGAATGGGAAACTATTGTTTCGTCCACTACAAGATACGCATAATTACACGTCGGTAACATATTATGGTTTTGCTGATTTCACTACAATTGTCGGCGATACAGTTATTGTGTTTTCTCCAAGTACGGCATTATCATCCGAGCCAGCAGCTCAAGTTACATCGATAAAAGGTGAGGCGACAGTAGCAAGTAGAATTTATCCAACTAAAGTTTCCAAGGATACAATATCAAGGACCGCTACAAAATTATCGTCTATGTCTGCTGAAGATAAATTTATTCCTGGTGCTCAATGGACAGAGACAACAGAGTCTATGGCTGAAGAGTTAGAACTGCAGAACTTCGATACGACAACTGAACAAGAACTATTGGATTATGTTACTGAGAATGACGAGTATGATTATAAGGAAGATATACAGGAGCCGACAGAACACAACCAAATAAAACCCAAACCAGAAACAATTGAAGAGAGGCCAAACCACAATTTATTTGTTCCAACAATAACAGAAATAGAGTCCTCGGTCATTGAAGAGAGTGTGACATCTGACCAATTTTCTTCGACAGCTACATCACAATTAATACAACCTCAGCCATCAGTTTCGCAATCAACACGTATGTTGTCGACTCCCTCAAATGAGGATATATCTAAAATTTTCGCATCACTCGCTAGCGCTCGTGTGGCCGAAGAAAGTCGTATAGCCATCCAACGTGCCCAAGCAATCTCTAATACTGAAGCAGTGTCTCAAATTGAAGTTTCAACCGCAATGAAATCTGTAGTCGAAGAAACACAAGTGTTAGGTGGTGTTACAACGATTTTCTTTGAAGATGATCCTTTTCTTCCATCACCAGTGGAAACGGTTACTACACAAAAAAACACTATTGCAACAACACTAAATGATAATGAAACTGATAAAACGTACGATGTAGAAGAGGAAGGAACTACACCCTCATTCGTGAAAGAAATAAATGATATCACAACAACAAAAAACACAATAACGACGGAAAAATTAATCACTTCCGCAAAAGAAACCACAATGCCAATAGATGAAACTACTGAGGTAACTAAAAATGATGATGAAACCGAAACTGAGGGACAAACTGAGAGTTTGATGCCTGAGCATCTGACCCAACCAACGACAGAAACAAATAATGTAGATTCCGATGTCGAAAATAAAATAACTGAAAAACCTGCTAAATTTGCGAATGTACAATGTTCTTCAAATTTAAAAGTTATTCCAACCACTGCATACAAGACGTACACTTATCTAACTACCTTTTTTATTCCGATTGAAGAGAGTGGCTTAAATGATGAGTCTACTACAACTTCCATTAAGTCACACGAAGTAACCTCAACAGAAGTGATGTTAAACACATATTCCTGTAATGGGACAGAATCTTGGACTACGGATATACAGATCGTGGCAACAATGGTTTCAGAAAATGCAGAAAGAGAAGAATTTACTGCAATTATGCAACGTCCTGATTTCGAAGAGCAAACTACTGAAAAAATTGCTGATGAAGCAGAAAACGATGAAATGGTAAAAACTACTGAAGATCATACAGAAAAGGAAAATACTGTAACGGATGTAGAGCAAGAAAATGAGGAAGAAAAAGTAGAAGAAGAAGACATTCAACAGACAACCCCTATTGAAATAATTACTGAAAAGAAACATGTTACCGAAGCAGGCAATACAGAATCTCCATTAGACAGTAGCATGCCTGATCAAAATATCGATGATTTAAATAATAATAGCGGAACTTATGACTCAGACGAGGAAATTGAATTGATATATAAAACTTTGTACACGACGTACACTTATCTGACAACATTCTTCCATGAGTCCACATCAAGCATATCAAGCCGTAAAGAAGTGGTAACGAATGTGGTCACTTCAACTCTAGATCCATCATTGTTAAAGAACGACGGTGCTATAGCTGATCTAGTTGCTAGTATGACCGCATTGGATGGTACAATTCAACCAACTAGACAACAAACAGGTGAAATTCTACCTACCAATGTTGGTATTGGACGTCCTACTACTCCATTTCATATTCCTGAAAGCGATTTAATTGGAATTGATCAAATATTAGAAGCAGATCGTGAAGGTAATAATCTTCTAGCAACACCAGCACTTAATTCAAATAACTTTGAAACTCAGGGTGATATTAAAACATACTACACCACGTATACGTATTTCACCACAATATTCGTTGATGGTGAAACTGAAATCTCAAGTCGCACAGAAGTATACACAAATTACGTAAATGTGGAATCCACAGCATCTGTCCAGCTTGACGTTGTCTCCATTACCAGTAGCAATGATAAATCGAATGCAGTACTCGAAGGAGAGCATATAGTGGTGCACTCAAAACAATTATCAGAGGAAAATTCAGTTCAGGAATCTTTAAAAATTCCCGTTATGAGTTACGATAGCACAATATCTAGGGCTAAAAGTTTGTCCATATTTGACGAAGCAGATCGTATCGACAATAACATAATTAATCCAACTGCCAAGTACAGTACTATGGTACGAGGCATGGAATCGAGTGTTGCTATTGAGCAGAATGAAAATAATATTCAAAACATATTTGATGTCATAACAATGGTAACAGATGTGCGGAGTAGCAGCTCTGATGGTGATCGTAAAATAATCGAAAACGTAAACAAGCAATGGAATCTATTGTATGAGGATCAAATTAGCTCGGAAAGCAATACAGAGGAGATCATGCCATCGCCAACGTTGTTATTGCAAACCAGTTACACAACTTTCACCTACTTTACGACAATGTATGTTGGTAGTACGGCCAGTAATATTTTAAGTCGCCTAGAGACAGTCACGAATGTTGTTACTGAAACCTTGACTCCAACAAGAACGGTTAATTTAGAGGAAGTAAGTCTTCCGATTACCTACTTTACTACATTTACATATTGGACTACACTGTTCAAAGATGGTACTACAACTACCACAAGCAGGGAGGAAACTATTTCCAATATTGTTGCTCCAACATCTGTTCAATCAACACCAATTACAACAACTAGCCTAGTAGATGAATTAGCTAGTGTTAAAGTAGCTGTTTTAGATGCAATTGAAACGAAACGACCAGATGTTGACCAGTTATCATCGATAATAACTGTATTACCATCTGATGACCTCTCAGAAGTTGTTTCAACATCAGAAACTAATGGTTTAATTAAACCGACAACATATTACACCACTTATACGTATTTTACTACATCTTACATTGGCGATCAGACAGTTCTCAATAGTAGATTTGAGACCGTAACTAACGTTGTAGAGCCGAAGCCACAAGCTGCGGCAACCACCATTGCAAACGCGACAGGCCGTGCAATCAATATTGATGGTCGCCTAAATACTCTCGATGATAACAGTGAAAAGTCGACGAAATCAAAATTCATACCTGATTTTATTCCGGGTATTGTAAATGAAGATATTATTAGACAAACAGCTGATAAAATTGAGGCCACCAAAGCGGAAACACCCCTTAGACCAACTGGAGTGGTTTCAATAAATCATGGTAAAATCATTGATGCTGAAAGAATAAGTACAATTTTCTATACGACACAGGTCATTGGATCGTACATTAATGATATTTATACGCAAGTAACCGAATCGAGTTCGTCAATTAATGTTGATCTGATCAAAAAGTCAGCTCAACCATCTACAGAGGTAGTGGAACCAAATTCACGAATTCATAAAACAGGTTTAGTGCGTCTGATCGAAGGCAAGATAGTAAGCAATAGTACAACCACTTTATATCAATCAAAAGTCATTGGAACTATAATTGAAGGCCGCTATGCTCAAATAATTGAGAGCACGTCTAGTTTTCTTATTGAAAAAACTCTTGACCCTACTGCAACTAAAGGTACACTAATACTTGAACCCACCAGTATTCTCGCAACTTTAAATGGAGCCGTAAATCCAACTGCTTCGGTAATTGTTCCAACTCCAGCCGTTGTAGAGAGTTCTCTAAGTGACGGCAATTTAAATGGACAAGAAAATGAAGATGACGAAGGCTACGAAGAAGAGGGTGATGAAGATGACGAAGATGGTGAAGATGAAGACGGGAATACCCGTGCTAAATCTCGATTAACATTCCAAACACGAAAGCGGACATTCACACCAGTTATTCGTCCTTTTGCGTCCAGAAATCGACCAACTTTCAATCCACGTAGAAAAAATGGTAGTCCAAGTAGTGCCACAATAATAACACGATCTGATTTTACTCCAACGATAACAGCAACACCAGCGATAAAGTCAGAAACAACGCGTGGCCGTTTTAGCGTGAGTAGGAGAGCAAGTTCTTCAGCAATTTTTGGATCTAGTTCTTCTACAGTACAACAGCTAAGTTCTGCCTTACCATCCGGAGGTAGAAAATTTTCGCGTCCAAAATCGAACATCAGTGGAGGAATATCATCGACAGCATCTCAATTATCATTTTCCAGCACAAGAATTCGGTCGTCGAATATTGGTGGTCGAATTCAGCCCACCTCTTCAGTTTTCTTTGGGTCAAGTTCACGACGTGGAGGGTTCCGTGGAAATGCTTCATCTAGACCATTGGAATCAACAAGCGTTCGTCAATTAGCAAGTGTGTTGCCCAATAATTCAAGGTTCCGCATTCGTCCCACGTTGTCTTCAAACTTTGATCGGGGAATAAGCACAAGTGCGTCGTACACAACACCATCTACTGATTTGACAGAGGAAGATGAAAGTTTTACAACAGGTATCACTGATAGTTTTACCGATATTACCGGGGAAGATGATGTTACAACAACAGAAAATTCACGTCGTAATCAAAATCCATTATTAAGATTCCGTAGGCCACCATTAGCTCGTGGGCAAACACCAATTACAACTACATCTCGCCCAATCACAATAACAACTCGAAGATCGTCGATTTTATCAAGAAGCCGGGCTCCAACAACCCCTACGACAACGACAACTACAACTGCACGCCCAAGAGCCCGTTCTTTTCAACGACCAGCGATAACTAATTTACCTGTTCAGAACAGGCAACGACCAGCAAGTAGCAACCTGTTTCCACCACGCGGCTTATATCGTGGCCAAAGTCCTGCTATACAACCAGAAGTAGAGGAAGAGTCACAAAAAGATGATCAAGATACTGATAATTTAACACCAGACAACGATTACGAGGATTCTAAAATTGAGGAAGTAGTAGAAGCAGCACCAGCCAACTTTGGCAGATCATCTGCATATGATAGTTTTCGGCGCCGTAATAAACGTCAAACAGATTACGGAACTCGTAATCCAAACTATACACCTCGATTTCGTCGGCCAACAACAGCACGAGCCGCAAAAGTAGAACCGCCAATAACAGAAGAAGTTGCCGCTGAAACACCGAAGCCATCTAGAGCTACTTCGAGATATACACCGCGACCACGTACAAGTCCTACGTCTTTTAATCAAAATCACAACACAAATCAACAAGCACCGACTCGTATTCGCCCAACATCTGCTCAGAATAATCAGGGTCGCGCTCAATTTACACTTCGCGAAAAAGACACAATTACAACAACAACACAAAGAAGTGGTTTTCGGCGTCCATCTCCTGGCATTAATTTATCCACACAGCGTCGTACAACAACACCAACAGCTAGGCAAAAAAGTGCCCGTCTCCGTAATAATTATTCTGCGGCAACTGAAGCCACATATAGCAGCCGTAACACAGTGAACAGTCGAACTCGTACAACAAATGCCAGACGTACAACTTCCCGAACTCGTGCACGTAATGAGTTGTCTGATTTTACTTACGTTCAACCAAGCTTCGACGGTACAATTACCGTGACTCATCATATTCCAACTGAAGTAACGATTTCAGTAGTTAATGGAATGATTACCGAGTACAAAAATATTATTACAGCAAAAATAAGTACAGAAGTGTTGGGTCCAAAACAGTATAGTACAAGTGTCGCTCGTGATGGAAAAGCTGTGATCTTCCTGACTAGTGAGATGACAGGTATTGCAAACAATGGTGCCACAGAGATAACGCAGTACTTATTACATGAAACACCAACCACAAGTATTATATTTACGCCGACAACAATAAGAGGACGTAAGACATCATTTTCGCACGTTATTCCGAGCACAGTGTATGATGTTGAGACTGTCGTGTCAACCATTCAGCCACAACTTGCCGCCAATGCACCGCTTGCCAACATTCTGCTTTCACAATTATTATTGGGCAACTTAGGTTTACCACAGCAACAATTAAATCCATTGCTTGGATTACAAATGGGACAACCACAAATGCCAGCCACACCTACAACCGAATATAAAACAAGAACGACAACATATGTAACAACAGTTACCAGTGCCACGTCCACTGTCATTCCATTAACATTCCGTGGAAAAGAAATTTTAACGACAATTATTGATAGTTCAGTAAATGTTATAACAGCTACAGAATTTTTAACCGATACGATTGTAGCAACACCTAGCTACGGTCAAAATGCACAAAATTCCCAATTAAATAGTTTGCTATTGCCACTTTTATTGCAACAGCAAGCGCAACAACAGCAACAGCAACAACCGCAATTATTACAGCAAAATCAACAATTAAATTTACAAAATATAAACACTTTGCCACATGACTTGTTGACGCAAGATACAAATTTTGATGAAAATCAACGTGTACAACATCGTTTCCAAAAAAGTGATACATCTGGTGATGATCGTGGTATTCGGGAGTCCGAAGAATATCCAGAACAGGATAATTTTGAGGATATTTTAGCGACACCACCGCAACGTCCAGCAACGATAAAGAAAAATCGCATTTATAAGCCAGATCCACCAGTATCACCACTAGAAACAAGTGTTGTCACACTTTATGTATCTGGTCGTCGTCCCGGTGAATTTAGCACCGTTCTATCAACATACATTGTTGGTCAAGATAGTCAATTACGTAAACGTGAAGCAAATGATAAATATATAAATGTACAATCATCACGATTACCAGATATTGATTTATTAATGGCAGATGGTAGTGATTTTATTAATAGTTATATAATGCCAACAACAAATGATATAAATGTTGAATCTAGTCAAGTACAAGATGATACAGAGAGTCTAGATAGCATTATTGGTAGTAATTTACAAGATAAATATTTAACCAGTGAACTAAATAATTATCAATCATCAATATTATTAATAAAAGATCACAATAATAATAATAATAATAATAATGAAAATGATAATGATATTGTTTCTGTAAATATAAATGATTTTTTAGAATAAATAAAATTTTTGCTGAAATTATTTTACGATGATTAATAAAAAGATCATTTATAATAAAAACGGACAAAAACGAAGTGTTTTTTTTTTAATTAATCAATAATAATAATTATTATTAATAATAATAATAATAATGATAGAAATAATAATAATAATACAGATGAGACAAAGAAAATATATATATATATATATATATATATATATAATAAATGTAGTATATAGAAAATATTGTAATTAGTAATAATATTAATAATAATAATAATATAAATAATGGACGTACCACTGTATGTTATAACACAAAAAAAATTCCATAATAATTATAATGAATCGTTAATTATAATAATAATAATAATAATAATAATAATAATAATCGACAGTAATTAAATGAATAAACGAAATAAAAAACGAATAATCAATACATAGCAGACAATTATCTATAGGAAACAAACAGCATCAATGAGATGACATCAGTAGAGACACAAAATCAAAAAAAAAAATGCAAATAATAATATAATTAATTAATAAAACAAAAAAAATATTTTAATTTAAGGTAAGTGAATAAATATAAACATATTTTATTTATTATTATTATTATTTTATTTACATATCTCATCTCACGATCGTATATAATTTTAATCGTTTTTTACAGATTAATTGAATGCTGATTTAATTATTTAAAAACTAATATATATATATACTTCTCTATACATTTTCTAATTATTCTTTTCTTTTAATCAATTCTTAAATGTAAATATATATATATATATATATATATGTATATGTATAGAAATTTTTTTTACTCTTAACTTAACTATTAAAATTTCACAAATAAATAAATAAATCTATGTATGTATATTAAAGATAAATAAAATAAATAAATAATATATTTAATAATGAATTAAAATACTTATTACTTATAATCTATTATAATTCTTTAATTACTTTCTTTCTTATTTAATTAAAAATGATTTATATATATAATGTACTCAAAGATACAACAATTAGTTTTTAATGGTATAAAAGCTCAAATAACTAAATGGCACAATAATAAAGGCCAATGCACAATGTGAACGTAAAATGCTGTTTGTGGCGCCAGCGTCAATTTCACGTTTACATTGTACTTATGCCTTAATAATAATAATAATAATAATAATAATAATAATAATAATAATAATAATAATAATAATAATAATAATAATAATAATAATAATAATAATAATAATAATAATAATAATAATAATAATAATAATAATAATAATAATAATAATAATAAATATAAATAATAATAAATATAAATAATAATTAATGTATTATAATATAAATTTAAATATATATATATATATTTTTTTTTTGCTATAAAAATCATTTTTTGTATAAAATAAAACAATTTTACTATTAAAAAATTACAAAAACAAAATAAATGTCTTTACTGTATATATAGAAAAAAAAAACAAATAATAAAATTAATTATAATAATATGATTTTCTGTATAAAAAACAAAATAATAATAAAACTATCTACTATTATTAAAATTCAATAAAACTACTTAAAACTGTACTAACTATATGGTAAAATTATTTAAATTTTATTAATTTCTTTTATAACATATACATATAAATATTTAAATTATAGCAAAGATAATAATTAATAATCTATATTTATTATTACTATGCTATTGTACCTTTTAAGTACCTTCTTTAAATAACAATTTAATAATCCGAAGGAATATTAAAAATTTCTATTGAATTATCGATGAGGATCCTTGTAAAATATATATATATATATATATATATATATCAGGAATGAAAAAATAAAAATAAAAATTAACTGGATTATAGTAAGAAATATATTATATTTATAAAAAATGTTTCACTTTTCTACAAAAACAATCTTATTGAAAAACAAAAAAAACTAAGGTAAGTGACTAAGTAAATTTTATAAATAAAATAACAACAAGAGGATACGGTATTTCTGTAATGCAAAATATTAAAAAAAAAAATACTTTTAATTCGCAATGATAACAGTTAACAACTTTTAAATAAATAATTTAAATATATATATATATATATATACATATAAGAAGAAAAATCTAGCATAATTATTATATTATTTATTAGCAACAAAATGGACAATTGATAATACAATCGATAATAAATTGGCTAAAGAGAATGGAAAAAATTTAATTGAATTAAATATATCAGATTTTGTTGATGAGGCACGTTATAATTTGGCAACACGTATAATGTCAAATGGTGTTGAAGTAATTGTTGCCGGTGATAAAACAACATTACCTGGTGAACCGAATATTTTAAGAATATTACCAAGTGGTCACTATAAACCGCATACATTAGCACCAAGTACAATTAATAATCAAATGATGATGTTATTACCACCAGAAGATATTCAGGTTTGTCTTAACATTTATAATTGATTGTAAACAAATTTTATTAATTATAAAAAATTTTTATTAACTAAAATTTTTAAATATAGAATCTTGATGAATTTGCATCGTTAAATCCAAATCAACAATTTGTGACAAAGACCTGTTTAACTACGTACACATATTTGACAACATATCAACAGGATGGAAAGACAATGATCGAGAATCGTGAAAAAATTATATCGAATATAGCGACAGAGGAACGTGTAACAAATTATGGTTTAACACCGACACCAACAATTGCTGGCATAACACTATCCCAAGTAAGTAAATACTTTTTTATATATAATTCTTTTTTTTTTTAAAACATATTTTTTTTTTTAATTAATTAATTAGACACCACAATTGGGTGTTGGTATATTCCATACAACTTACACCTATTTAAATACATTTATCGATGGTGAATTACCGCTTGTCGTATCATCACAGCATATTGTCACAAATACAATAACAGCACCAGAGGATTATTTATCATTATTACAACCATCTGAATCGGCAACAGCGGTTTTAGATACACATACGTACTTGAGTACCGTCACACTGACAAAGACACTACATGAGAATAATATCGCAAAAATAATAAGTACATCTGATGTTTTAACACAAGTGGTAATAACTGAATCGTTACCAGCTAAGGGTACATCAATTATGACCTCATATATTGCACTGGATGTTGAGGATCCATTAGCAACTGATCATTTAACGGATATTGTAACAACAGATGTTGTTAAGACATATTTTGTGACTTACACCTATTATAATACATTCTTGAATAGTGGCAGTACTATTGTCAAGACAAATGTTTCCACTTCTTCAGATATTGTTACAGAAAAATTATATTTGTATCCAACGAAAAAGACATCAATATTACAATCAACAGCAATGCCATCGATTGTTAAACAAATACCACAAATAGCAACACAAAGTGGTTTAAACGGTCATCAAGCACCAACTGATTTTATTCGAATATATGCGACAAAAACATTTTTAACAACTTTTACATATTTTACAACTGTACTACAAGAGAATACAAATAAAGCGGAAATAAGTACAACATCAACCGTAATTAATTCACATACACAAATTATTGAAAATGTATTAACCGAGTCAATATCGAATACATTGTTGAGTGACTCATTATTACGTAAATTACGTAAATCATTACAACGTTCGTCATACAGTAAAGGAATATCAACGATTGCGACACTGCTCGGTGGACAAACATTAGAAATAACCGCGACAAAAATTATGCGAATACCAAGTTTGAAAACCACTTTAACAACGGGAATTGTACCAAAAAAAACAGCATCATCTACGGTCTCAGTAAAAGCAACAAGTATACCTCAATTAAATAAAAATGATGTACAATTAGAAATTGTTGGAACAACAAATAGTTTAAATAATGAAATAGATTCAAGCGAATCATTTATACATAATTTCGCCGATGATAATGCAGAGGCTGCAAGTTTATTAAACTATCAAGAAATTGACGATTCGTCAACACATGATGATTTAAATATTGTATCTGATGATGAGGAGGTAATAAATGTTATCGAGTCAGAGTCATCAGATGCACAAGCAATACCGGCACCAGCGGAAAAAACAAATGCAACAATGCAAATTGAAAAAAATCCGCTTCACATGTCAAATTTATTAGGTTCTTTAAATATTAATGGATTAACGGCACTGGGACCCGTTTTTAATGCAATGGCTGGTTTAATTCAAAATAATTTTGGTGGAAATCAACGGCGTAATGAGACAAACGATGGTAACAAACACACAAAGAACACTAAATTACCTTTTGCTGCATATTTGAATCAACAGAAGCAACAACAGCAACAACAGCAACAACAACAGCAGCAACAGCAACAAATAATAACACCATTGGCATCTAGTGAAGCATATAACGCTAATAATTTAGGAATTTTAGCGATAGAGAGTCAAAGCCGTGCTCCGATTTATATACCAGTGGGTGGTATTGCTGAGGAGGGGATTGAAGGTGCTGAAAGTCAAAATATTGAACAAGCAAACTACAATTCTTTTGCACCGCCTCCAGGTAAATGGATAAATGAGGAGGAACAAAGGCAGAAATTGCAAATTGTTATTGGAAAGCCAACACACGAGAGTCCAATGCTCAATAATGGCATTCCAATTTCACCGGGTGAAGTGATTACAGCAAACTCAGATGTTATCATTGGTAAACCTTCGATATTAGGTCCACGCATTCCTTTCAACAATAAATTTAAAAATGGTGATAATATACCTATTGGCTTACAACCGCCACCACTCAGTTCATCAGCATTACCAACTCGTGGAAATTTACGTGATGGTGGAAATCTAATCAACGGAATTATAGTCGATTCGAAACCAACACAATTTAATGTTAATGAAAAATATGTTCCGTCACAATTACCGCCATCACGACCCAGTCAATCGACATTCAGAGACCCAAATAATCCAAACACTATTATGGAAAATAACAGTAATAAGCCAATAGCACTTCATTTGAAAATTCACAATAGTGGCAGACAACCACCTGTAATTCCATTTAAACACCAAGAAGATTATCAATCGCAAATATTTGCACATCCTCTTAGTCATCAGAAACATCGACACCCGAGTGCTCTTCCATTACACCAATTGCAACCTTCAAATTATCATCCAGTCCAGAATTTTATCCCACCAACAAATATAATTCAAAATGATGATGAAATAATTGAAATTCAAAGAATTCCAGAAGTGTTTAGTACCGATTTACCACCAGTTCATGTACAAAATTATTTACTAGCCGATAATTTTCCACAACCATTGAATAGCCAACAGACAGTTGTTCCTTTGCAAAACAGCAGAGTTCCAGGTATGTTACCGGAAGTTGTAGAAAGTGCAACCGGTCAACCACTATTAGTTAATATTCAACCATCGCAAATGGCAAGTGTAATTATACAACACGGAAGTACAACAGCATTAATATTTGGAGGTGCTACAGAAACGCACAAACAAGGACAATACTTTGATGAATCGCCTCCATATCCAGATCAAATTAGTTTTAACATTAAAACACCGCAAATAACGACCACTGATGGTATTAATGTTGCGCCAATGAATATCAATAGTGGCGGACGCATAGAACTTTATTCCCACAATCAACAACAGCATAATTCCCCACAACAATACAACAACGACAAGGAAACAATTAACTATATCAATCATACACCAATTATAACAAATCACGAAATCAATTTGGATTCGCATGTGCTAAATCATGAAATAAACATTAATGTACCACCATTAACATTTAATTCTGTTAGTTACGAGAACACAAATATACAAAGTGCGATAAATTCCGGTAATAGTTACACATCAAATCATGGATATACAGGTGATCAAGTGATTCAAGCAACAAATAAACCACCATTTAAACATGATAATGAAGGCAGTAGCACACAAAATGAAGATGACAGTGGTGTCGTGAACATTGCGAATATTCCCGGTGATAATATGGGAATAAATGTACATGTATCGCCACAACCGCTTATCATACCAAATGGTATTTTTAATGAAGATCAAGGACACAAAATTAATCAGGGTAATCCAATAAACCAGGGGCACAGTCAAACACAGCAATATCAGCAGCAACATCACATTTACAAGGAACAACAGCATAATCCTTATCTGTATCAACAGCAAATACAAGCACATCAACATCAACATCAAATAAATTTGCATAAGCAACAGCCACATCAACAACATTCAAATATGCTATCACCGCGAATGCCACCACCATTTGAATTAGAGAAAAATTTAAATTACCAACAAAATCAAAAGCAACATCAACAACAACAGCAACATCATCAACAACAGCAACATCAACAGCAGCAACATCAACAGCAGCAACATCAACAGCAGCAGCATCAACAGCAGCAACATCAACAACAGCAACACCAACAACAGCAACACCAACAACAGCAACAAAAACAACATTCACAATCACATATCAAAAATGAATTTAATTTCGTTAAACCATTACGTCCAATGGCTCCACGCCCGATTAACCATATATTAAAACAACGACCCGCAATACCAATTCATGATGACTTACTTTTGCCACCGTCACATCGTAATGAAAACCTTAAATTTCCATTAAGTGGTTCCACAAATCAAAAACCAGTACCTATTCATAATATAAATAATGGATTGCCAATTATAAATTATTCTGATAATCAAAATAACATAATACGTTCAGTGCCACCAAAATATTTCAATGAACAATCGAATATTGGTCATCAACAATTATTATCGGATGGTGATCGTATACCAAGTAATACAGATTTTGGTAAAATAAAAGTGACAAATGTAATGGGGATTGGTCATCAAATGTCTGGCGATCAATTAATTGATTATTTAACGCCTCCATTTGAAGATTTTGCTTATGAGAAAAATAACGGCGGACACAAACATGATGTTATAAGTATAAAAATTAATAATGCTAATGATGATAATGCTCATCTAAGGTTGGAACAACAACAGCAACAGCAACAACAACAACAGCAACAACAACAACAACAAAAAATTGCTCAAAATTCTAATCAAGAGAATAGTAATAATATTAATATTAAAGATAATTTCAATATGTTTGCATCAGTTGATGTACATAGTATAAATAATAATTTTGAAAATTTAAACGTCGAAGAAAGTAGCATCTTTGATGATAATAATAATGATGATGATAGATTAAAAATAAATTATGATCATGAAACAAATATTGATATCGGCAATACTAATTATCATCTAGATCATAATGATGATAATGATAATGATTTTGAAAATGAGGATGGTGAATTAATTCAAGAGACAAATACAAGACCATTACGTCCTGGACAATTACCTGTTGAAATTTTAAATGATATAAATAAAATGATAAAAAATTCATCGATAATAGTAACAACCGAAAAAATTGTACCCAATGAAACAATACCGACATCTTTGCATGTTTTTACACAAAAATTGGACACAATCAGTACACAAACAGAATTAAATCGTTTTACGAATATGACAATGGGAAAGAATATCAGCTACTCTCAACCATTACATTATCCATCATCATATTCTATTTCAAATAACAAAGATCACAAAATAGATTATGGTGTGCGAAAACCAATGCCACCATTTTTACATAGGCCACCTGTTTTGCAACAAGTAAATAAAAATGAGTTACAACATTCACGTTTTCCACCACAGCCATCGTCACATTTACCATCGCGTTATAACACGGAGACATCACAATATTATACAAATATTGAACGACCACGTCGTCCATCTGTTAACAATGAACCATATAAAATGAAAACAAAAATACAACTAGACTCAAACAAAAGTAATAATGGTGGTAAGACGAGCATTATTAACAATAATAATGAGAAAATACAAATGTCTTTGCCAGTCAATTTGGTGGACACTGATAATTTTGAAAGTTTTGCTCAAACAGAGAAGCCATTTGATCCAAAGTATACTAAATTATCGTATAGTACAATCAAAAATTTTATAACCGAATCAGTTGAACCGATAACGAGGGCACCTTCAACAACACTCAATGAAAAATTGCATAAATCAACTGTTGAGTCGAAGACACCAGCAACCACAGCTGCTTCTAAATCAAAAGTCACTAGTACATATCCAGCAAAGGATGAAACTGAGGAGGATCACAGAGCGAAAATGGAAATTTTAGAGCAAAAAATTGCTGCAAACACGAATGATATAAGTTTAAACTTAGGTGAAGTGACAACAAATCGTTATTCAGAAACTAAAGATACAAAATTTTATAGTCATCGTGAATCTGTTGACTCGGACAAAGACAATTCAGAGATATTCGATTTTAAAGAGAGCGTAAATCCACACAATCTGGGTGCCATTAAAAATTTAGATAATAAAGAATTAATGACGACATCGTTATTAGCTGAACAACCGCACAGAGAAAACTTATTTGTAGATGGCAAACAAAAACCATTAAAATATCTTGCTGAGTCTGGTCGTCCAATGACTGGACAAGACCAATTTATCGGTGCGTTTAATAAAATCAATTACGAAATAAATGAACAGAAAGTTCAGACGGCCAAATGGCCAGCAAATGTACCATCAGAGAAAATGCAACCACCGCCGGTTACAACACATAGCGTAGAAGTGATGGGATTAAATCCGCCACCAATGGAGACTAGTATCGATGATAGTCAATTTAGTAGCCACTTTTCTGCGAACAAAAATTTGAATCGAGTAAAAGATTCACATTCTAAGTCAGTTGGTACAATTTCAGGAAGTAATAAAATTATACCGTTTCATGATGGATTCCAACAACAGCTTCAACACCAACAAAACGTAAATCCGCATGTCCACCAACAAAGTACACCAGCATCAGGAAAGACGAAAAGTGTTACACCATCCCAGCACCGTTACACAAAGCCATCGCAACACAGCAGTCAGCCATCAATTTTTGGGACACGAGCCACCAACAAGTATGTTTCAACGTCCAACAAAATTACATATTCCCGTCAACCAATTCGTAACACACCTTCACACATCAAATCTGGAGCTTCGAACACTCAACAGGAAACAATCTTAGCCGAGTCATCAATGCCCACTAATCATAAAGATCACACGCCACAATCAGACCATGTCATGATTTCTGCAACAAGTGTTGATTACAGCAGTTCTTCTCCATCCGTGGAGCTATCAGTGGAAAAACTGAACAAGAACACGGCGGCCAAGGACCAAACAATTCTCTTATTGAAAAATGAAGCCAGTTTGGAAGATAAACCAAATTCATCTAACAAATTTAATAATGAAGAAATTTTAATTCTTGGCTCTGAGCGAACAGTATTTGACGATTATCCAACGAGAGCCACTTCTAGCTTGGGTTCTGTAACTATGTCGGCTACAAATATTGACAAAAGCACAGAAAAATTATACAAAACACGAATACCACAAAGAGATCGTTCTTCACAAATAACAATGGAAACAAAACATCATTTTGGTAACGAGGTTAAAATAAAAGATCATTACGATAAAAATTCTGAAGAAGATTCGGAATCACTTGTTGGATCGGAATACCATCAATATACCAATGCAAATGCTTTCAATAGTTCGACACTTAAGTTTTACCCAACCAAATACATCACTAATACAATGACACTGACAGTGACAATGACCAAGACGACGGTTATAACAAGTTTAGGAATGCCATCGACGTTAACATTTACACTTACGAAAACCCAATATTCAACGGTTGTCGATACAGTGACCCAAATCCAAACACAAACGCAGACCCAAACACAAACGCAAACGCAAACACAAATCCAAATACAGACAGAAACCGAAACCAAAACAAAAACACATACTTTATTACAGCCTAGCATAGTTGTTTCCCCGGCAATTGACGAAACCACAGGGTCCAATTCCAAGGCTTATGTACCCGGTTATCCTGCTTTTCCGGTAAAAGCAACTTCCAGTTTTGGACTACAAAGCTCCGTTGAGCCAGTGCCGGTTAAAGACTTACCGCTAGACGATGTAAGTAACTTAGACGATTTTATCATAAACTACGAAGATGATTTGTCTAAAGAAGTCACGTCTGGCGAAATACACTTGCCGAAACAGGCGGTTGTACCACCAAGTAATTCCGGTGAATTCGAGAGCATTTTCGTGGTAATGACAGACAAGAAGCAAGCTGGTGTTATTCAGATCAATCCATCTATGATAGATACACCATCAAATATCAATGCAATAGGTGTGGATACGGAAGAGAATGCTGTGCATAGCGATGAGTCAGCATTTGATCTGCCAAGTCGTGACGATGATGATATAACGAAAGATGTAAATCATGTGATGTTGGGTGGAATATTAATTGCTTCACCTCCACGTCTTGATTCCCCAAAACTGTTTACGGCTAACGAGTGCCAACCGGATTGCAAAACTTCGCGTAACGAGCTTTGTCAACGAGTCGAGGGTATAATGAGATGTGTTTGTCGACCAGGCTTTGCCCGAATGTTTCCGGATCGACCATGCAAACGTAAAAAATTAATTTTTTAATTTTTTAAATATAAATTTCAATTTTTCTCTCTTTTTTTTCCTCAGCTACTTACACCTATACAATGAAACTGGGACTAAATCGACATGGCAAGGAGCGTCTTTTGTATGATGAGTTTCTGACCGACCCCTCATCTCCAAAATTTGCTCATTTCGCTGCTATTACTCATGATGGATTAGATAGAATGGTGATGCAGTCGGATCTACGTGATGTTTACCATGGTGTGCATGTCACCGGTTTTGAAGAGTCACCTCTAGGTGAAGGTGTCCTTGGCAACTTCTACCTCCAACTCTCAGACAATACAGACGAGAGTCGCCTTGTTGATGTTTTTAAAAAATATTTACGCTCAAATAACTACAGCTTAGGTGGCACTGATCTTTATGCAGCACGACCATTACTTGACGAATTGGCGGCTGTTGACTTTGATGAGTGTCTCGATCCGCAGTTTCACGATTGTTCCGAAAGTTCCCACTGCTTCAATTTGCGAGGCACCTACACTTGCAGTTGTCGCGAGGGATACGCTGATTTATCTGAAAATTCTGTATATCCAGGACGTGTATGCTCGGCGGAATTAATTGGATGCGAAAAATGCCATTACCATGGAACATGTTACTCACGTGATAATGATCAAATTTTATGCGAATGCTTTCAATGGTACACAGGCGCTAATTGCCATATTAATTTAAAAGTTCTTCTAATTGCACTTGTAACACTTGGAGCAATATTATTCACACTTCTGCTCTTTTGCATTATGATGACATGTCTGAGACGCGGTCGAAATCGTCGCGGAGTTCCTGCAACAGATAATCGCACACTAGTTGCTGGCATTGGAATGTTACCACATAAGGGTGCATCAACGTCACATCGGAGACAAGGTAGTATTATTGACAAGCGTGCAATGCTACAGGAAACAAGTAGCGAAGCTAGCGAAGACTCCTGCAATTTACCATACGTAGCCAAGGTAAACAAATTAATTTACATTTTATTTTGTTTATTTATTTAATTTAAATATCCTTAAAGAAGCATAAAAAATCAGCAGTAAGTTACGGTGGAAATACCAACAAAAAATTATCAATTTCTCAAATGCAAACGAATGACATTGAATCACGACAAAATGTGTCATTTAACGAGCAGAAAGATCGATCTCTAACGGTGATGATACCACGAGCAAAATATCATCCGGCTCCAGTCAATTCAACATTGTTAAATATGGATGCGTTTAATCATCAGCAACAACAGAATCAGCAGTTAAGTCAACAATATGATCGACATAGTACATCGGTATGTAGTACAACTGAAGCAAAGCTTTTAAGTTACCTAGACATAAGTCCACCAGCCGGCAATACAAGTACAATGAACAAAGAATTGATGAATCGTAAAAAATCTACGAGTAGCTTATTAAACAAGCATAATTGTATGCAGCCAACAATTGGCGCTTTAGTGTCTGCCGGTTTTGAAGTTTCAGCGACAGTTGGACATGATCTGACGGGTAATATGAATAACGGTGATCTAGTCGATAATGTTGCAATTATGCGAAAAATTAGTTTAGTCGAGCAACAGCATCATAATCTTCAGCAACTGGATCAACAACAAAAATCGCAACAACAACGTGAAGAAAAAGAACAACAACTCCAACAAGAACAACCAAAACAACAAGAACAACAACAGCAGCAGCAGCAACAACGACAACAACATCAGCAACAACGTCAACAACAACAGCAAATAATTTATACACACAGCAATTATCAATCGGATAATCAAGCACAATTTAGTAACGGATCACATATGCAACATTGTCACAACAATATAATACACTCAATGGATGATTGGTTAGACTCTGTGCCACAGAATGAACTGTAAATATAATAGATTTTCCCATTTCTTTATTTATTTATAATATTAATAAGAAAATTTTCACATTATAGAACAGTATCAGAAGCTCGATCATACGATGAGACAACAATACAACCGCCAACAAAATCACTACGCAGTATTTACGATACAAAATCATCACAAATGAACAATGATGTAAGTATTTACGGATAGAGAAAACTGAACAGAAAATCAGTATCAGATAAAAACAATAAAAGCAAAAATATAAATTTATTTTTTTTTCAGGAAGCAAATACAATGGCAGAACGTGATTTAGGTTCAACATTTTTACTACCGCATACCCATCTCTATAAACCGGATCGAGTTAGTTTTAATTAAATAAAAAAAAAAAAAAAAACAAACATTTTTTCTTTCTAATTTTTGTGCTAATTTAAAATTTTAACCTTTTTCTTCTACAGGGTAGTGACATATCTGGTTTTGATTCATTATAATAAAGGTTTTTTTTTTTTATTAATTCATAAATCACAAAAAAAAAAAAAATAATAAAAAAATGTTTTTATTTTATTGTTTTGCTATAATTAATTTAATATTAAATCAATAATAATAATAATAATAATAATAATAATAATAATAATAACTACAACTGAAGAAGAAGAAAAAGAAGTCGAAGACGAAGAAGATGAAGACGAAGACGAAGACGGAGACGAAGAAGATGAAGTCGAAGACAAAGTAGCAGCAAAACAAGAGCCATTATAATAGTCATAGAACATTGTGTCTAGTACAAAATAATTAATAAAAAAACATAGAAGAAAAATTAAACCTATATAATACCATTTAGATTATGATGATTTTTTTTTATTTTTTGGGATGAATGTGTTATCTATAAATTATTAAATTTAATAATAAATTCATAATTAATTACCCTGAATACTTTTTATAAACGCCACTACATTCTATTAAGAGTTGAACGTTTCTTCTATTTAACCACTAACTAACCTTTATTAAGTTCTTAATTGTCCTAGAAATATGATCGAATCAGAAAGAGAAAAACTTGTAATCGATTAAAAATTAATAAAATTATTTGTCTAGATTAAGATAACATTTACATTTAATGAAAAAGATTTTAAATTTCTATATTATTAAATAAGTTTTAATAAAATTTGGCTTTTCCAAAAAAATATGCACTCTAAATAAGCCTCACCCACTATTAGGCCTCTACCCGCTATTAGCCAGTGCAAGGTAAAAAAATTAAAAATTTCCTATAAAGTGAATTCAGGGTACTAACGTTTAATATGAATTCTGTATAAAAATTTAATAATTCATATATTATTCCTTCATTACAGAAAATTATTTAAAAAATTATAAATGGTAATTATAGGAACGACAAAAACTTAATTATTAACGGTTGAGGTTTTGGCGATCAATAAGTCAAATAACAAAAAAAAAAAAACAATTTTATTTTTTTTTAATATTTTAATTTATTTATTTATTTATTTATTTATTTATTTAGTTGATTAATCAATTAATACTTAAGGAAAAGAAAAGATAAAATAAATAAAAATAAAAGAAAAGTTGTAGACAAAAAATGTGCCAAAATAGTTTGTTTTATTTATTTTTTTAAATTCTTTTTTATAATGAAATTTTAGGAATAATGACGTGATCTGTCGATTTGTGAATTGTTTAAAGTATAGGACAGTGATGGCGAACCTTTTTAGAAAGTGGGCGAAATTTTTGTTAATTATTTGTTTTTAATAAATTCGAGATGTTTTTGTTTTTCTTTATTAAATTCCTTAAATGTTTCCAATCCTAGTTGTCCAGCATTTTCACGGTTTTTCAGATAATTTTTTTAATAATAAAATAAACAAAAATGCAGTGAATGCAAAATACGTTGATTGTTTTTGTAATACTTGTTGGCCGAGTGTGCTAAATTGATGGGCTTGTATTTGGAGTAATTGGGGTTCGATTCTTGCTGTTGCAGATTTGCTGCTATACAGTTTTTTTCTTTAATCTGGACATTGAAATTTCTTCTGATGACGACAGCAGTTCAACAACCCAGTCACCACCACCACCCACAATTGAATAAAAAATTTAATAAAAAATTCGTTAAAATCGCACTTGAAATCCTATCAGATAACTAAAATCATTCAAGTATATCGGTGGCTGTGGTTGCTAGTTCGATGCCTTGCACTTTAGAGGTTTCTGGTTCGATTCTTGCTCAACGCAGAAATTTTTCATTATTCGGTTTTTTTTTAATTTATCCATATGAAGACTGCATGAGATTATGACGATTGGGCGACGACAGTACAAACTACTACAATAAGGAAGGAAGAGGAGGAGGATAAGTCATAAAAATTAGAATAAAGGTAGATGCGCTACGCAAAACCACGTCCTATGATACCAACCTTGATGAAATCGCTTCACGGGTTTCCTTAAAAACTAAAGAAAACAAACGGAAAATTGCATCCTGTTTTTTTGATTTATTAAGGACACCCTTGGACCGATTGTATCGGGAATGCCATAATGTGATAGATAATTCTGTAGCGCATCTTTTGATACCAAATATGTCAATGCAAGTATCACCGTTTGGTAACGGTAGCTATTATAAAATTATGGCATGTTTTTCCCAATTATTAAGAAAACCTGTTGATTAATTTCAGATTTTCTAATGCAGGTAGATCCGCTATAAAATACCGCGTCGATTGATACCTTACTCGGCCAAATCGGATCACGGGTTTGCTTAAAAAACGCAAAAAACAAAATAAATTGTTATCCTGCGTCTTCTGCTACCCGCATACAAAAGTTTTAAAAATCGACGAAAATTTTGACGAAAAACAAAATTTCTGCTACCAGGATACCAGAAGACGCAGGATAACAATTTTTTTAGTTTTTTGCAGTTTTTAAGGAAACCCGTGGTCCGATTTGATCGAGTAAAGTATCAATCGACGCGGTATTTTATAGCGGATCTACCTGCATTAGAAAATCTGAAATTAATCAACAGGTTTTCTTAATAATTGGGAAAAACATGCCATAATTTTATAATAGCTACCGTTACCAAACGGTGATACTTGCATTGACGTATTTGGTATCAAAAGATGCGCTACAGAATTATCTATCACATTATGGCATTCCCGATACAATCGGTCCAAGGGTGTCCTTAATAAATCAAAAAAACAGGATGCAATTTTCCGTTTGTTTTCTTTAGTTTTTAAGGAAACCCGTGAAGCGATTTCATCAAGGTTGGTATCATAGGACGTGGTTTTGCGTAGCGCATCTACCTTTATTCCAATTTTTATGACTTATCCTCCTCCTCTTCCTTCCTTATTGTAGTAGTTTGTACTGTCGTCGCCCAATCGTCATAATATCATGCAGTCTTCATATGGATAAATTAAAAAAAAACGAATAATGAAAAATTTCTGCGTTGAGCAAGAATCGAACCAGAAACCTCTAAAGTGCAAGGCATCGAACTAGCAACCACAGCCACCGATATACTTGAATGATTTTAGTTATCTGATAGGATTTCAAGTGCGATTTTAACGAATTTTTTATTAAATTTTTTATTCAATTGTGGGTGGTGGTTGGTGGTGGTGACTGGGTTGTTGAACTGCTGTCGTCATCAGAAGAAATTTCAATGTCCAGATTAAAGAAAAAATCTGTATAGCAGCAAATCCGCAACAGCAAGAATCGAACCCCAATTACTCCAAATACAAGCCCATCGATTTAGCACACTCGGCCAACAAGAATTACAAAAACAATCAACGTATTTTGCATTCACTGCATTTTTGTTTATTTTATTATTAAAAAAATTATCTGAAAAACCGTGAAAATGCTGGAAAACTAGGATTGGAAACATTTAAGGAATTTAATAAAGAAAAACAAAAACATCTCGAATTTATTAAATTATTTTTTATTTATTTTATAACAAAGAATTGCTCAAAAAATTTTCACTCAAACAATGAGTTTAGTAAAAACAAAATAAAACAATTTAAACTAATCATCCATACGTTATTGGGTCACCAAAAGCATTTCCTCAATTATTAGTCTAATTCTTTCCTCCTGATTCCGATTCCGATTCCACGAAATTTTAATTATCTGATATTCAAACACCAGCACAACTGGCTAAAAAACTAAGGAAAGAAACAATAATTGATTATTCATGTTTACTAAATAATAACAAATGAAAAAAATATTTCTAGTATTTTTAATTAAAATTAATAAATTAAATTATTTCTAGTAATTAAAATATTTTAATTTAATTATAAAAAATAAACTCGCTATGACAGTTCCCTTGTCCAGCTGATCGCATAACAATCAAACTGCACTACACTGAACTAACTAGCTGTACAATAAGAACTAGACAATAGAAATATATAACAAATACGATATGCAGCCATTTCGTGTATAAATAAACTAAAAATATAATTGATTGTCAAGAAATAATTAAAATTATCGATTTGGCGGAAAATTTGCAGTGATATTAGAAATGAATT